>JAVJIF010003458.1:12500-211897 GCA_038442645.1 Agave tequilana | reverse complement strand
TTTGAACAGGGATTAGTATAAAACACAAATATATATCTGTAGGCAAAATCTTGTATGCAAATATTTTTGTATAATTTATAAGAAATTATTTGGAAAGAGCATGTGCGCAAAAACGTGTGTGATGGAGCTTCAAACCTATCCACTATTCTTTAACATACTATAAACTAAAAAACAAATTACATTAAGACTTCTAGTGCTATCTTCAAGTCTTTGAGCCATCCAATGCCTTGCTAGAGCCTTCTCTTCTTCGATCCTTCCTTAATGTGCAATTTGCCTTCCTTGCTTTGTGGAACTTAGAAGTTCTTGCAATAGCTAAGCGAATGGACTCTAAACATGGTACAAAACCTGAAACTCATCTAGAACAAATGATTAGTACTCAATAGCACATATTTGGTTTGTCATCATCAAAACACAAAACAATTGGAGAGTGTAACCTCTTGGGCCAACAATATTATATTTGCAATTTTATTTATGTTATTTCTTATCTAGCGTTTTCATATTAGTATAGTGATATGTACATACTGTTTATGCATTTGCATACTTCATTTTACACACTGATTAGGTCATTTTCTGATGACCCCGTATTTGTATATCCAGGTAAAGCAATTTTATATTCTATTGGCCAGGTTTTTGTATATCCAAACATGCACGCACATTCATGTATAAATCGGTGGTCTAAACATGCACCAAAATGAAAACATGCACAAATTAAAATTAAAAAAAGATGAGTTTAAAGACAATACCCTCTCAACATGGAATGTAGTTCAAAATGAATGTCGCCCTCTCTTCCGAATTTGATCCAAATCCTCATTTGAATAAACTTTTTTTATAAAACTGCAAAAATATAGACTTATTTGTGTTAGTTTAATACTAAAAGGCATAAATTAATTTTAAGGAAAACGATTATACCTGTTCAAGAATATGATTCATTTGAGATGTAACGATCTCACACATAAACTAAATGGCATAGTATCCGCACACAATACTATCGGATTGACGAGCACACTATAAGAATAGAATTTCTATTAGTTAAAAATTAAAGCTTAAAATTTATCGTCAGTTTCTAAAATAATTACCTTAATCCTCTTTCATGAAGTTTTTGCCTTCTTTGATTGATCTGTGGACCAAATATTGTGAGCGCCCTTTTCATAAGTTAATCAATGGTCAATTCTTAAACAGTCATTAAATAAGTATTAACCAAGTATTAAACAAGTATCGTAGACACATTGCTAAATTAAAATAGTTCAAAATAATATATATACAAGTATTAAATACTCACATGTTAATCAATTTACAAATCGGTGGTCATACATCTTTATGCAACGAGTCCAACCAATATACAATAAAGGCATAAGGTCAATGACGCATAAAGTCAATGCATACTATAATAGAAAATCATATAAGAAATTAAATCAAACGCTATGACAAATGAATTTTATTATAAAAGATTAGTATTTACCCAACATTATATGGCGCAAGATACAATCGTCCCCTTTCACCTTGTAGCATTTTGTCCATAACATATCAAGCTTTTACCGTACTATCATCTTCATAGGTAGTCACATTTGTGATTTGATATGGACAAATAAAATTATACCAGTGGATAAAACCCATGCTCTCACACTAATCATATAAAAACCTAAAATTACCAAGAATTATCAAATCTAAAATATTTACTATTTAATTCCAAAAGTTATATAAATTAATGACTCATCTCATATACACACTAATACATGATGCGGTTATTTCTTTTCGGTCTAAGAACCTTGTAAAATCTCTCTTTTCAAGATAAATAGTGATAACCTCGTACCCAAATACATCTTTAATTATGAGTACTAGAGTGATGGTAGTACCGTCCATCATCCTCTAAAATGCAGTCAATTTTCTTAATACTGAGATGTTACTTTTACATTCTACCTTAGGCGGCTGAGTAACCAAATGATATGTGGGTACGCTACCTGGAGTCTCAAGTTGTGTCACCTCTTTCTCTTTAACCTTTATCTATCATGATACAATTTCTATTAATCAAACTATAAAGATAAGATTGTGCATATTTATTTGAAAATAAAGACATGTACTTTAATTTTGATAACATATCCATGTATCCACCATGACAAGTCTCTATGGTCGCGAGAACCACATATATCACTTACAGTTGTCATATCGCCACATGGAATTGGGAGAGGTGCATTGTGATCCAATGGATCAATTATGCTCACTCTAACATAATACTTTTTCAAGTGGCAAGATATGAATGTACTGACTATCACCGATGTGTTATAAGCTCTTTTGCGCACAACTGCACAGTTATTATTCTTGATGAACAAAATCGTAGGAAGAAAACCATTATGTGATAGTTGATAAATAGTAAGCGTGATATTAACAAAATACATATGGTGCTTAAAACTCAACATATTATATTGGATAAAATTATCTCTAGAATCTTGGATAAATATTTTGAAATTGTACAACAGTCATAGTCGCTATGTGCTATAGCAGGAAATGGTGTACTGCAACATCATCATGACGGGGCATGAATTCCCGCTAGATATGTTCCATTAAAGAAGATCTCATGGTTTCTTCTCATGCCAACATCTCATCTCTCATTGCATCTTCTTGTGCCTATGCTTACATCTCATGGCATCTTCTTGTGCCAAATACGCGCGTCACATGGCATCTTCTTGTTCGTTCTATTGTTCTGCAAATGTGACTTGACTTATGTCTCTAGTCTTTCTCTTAACCTCTTCATCTGTGTGATAACACGAGATTTACGAGATGTATAAAGTAATTTATTTGGGTAGCCCCTTGTCTGCCGGCTCTAACACGACCGAGGTGCTCAAGAGTCTCCAATGCTATGGATAATATGTCATTCATCTCAGATGGATGAATGTCTCACGGAACGCAAACTGAGAAAGACGGTCGTAAAAAAACTTATAGTCAACAGTTAGGAAGGTTTCAAAAAAAAAAGTCCACGCTATAAAAATTTTATTGTAAACATAAACACTTATAATTTGACTTGCAACTTCTTAATTATATGTGCTTATGTATGAACTATTTTCTTTTTTCTAGCATTTATCCACAAATCAGCCCGAAAAAATGAGGATGAGGTTGAGTCATCCTTACTAAATCTATAACGCCCCAATTCCATGGGTAAGGAGACGTTACTGTGACGTATATACGTAGGTTAGAAATACCCTCACATATATATGCTAAGCATCAGTACATGCAAGAATCAGAGTGCGAAAGAATGAAAGTAGTAAACATTCCATTATAACAATACAAGTACATAGTTATTATAGAGAGTGATCTAATATTATAATAATATTACATCACCAGAAAATATAAAAGTAAGATTTATAATATGAACGTTACAAAAGTTGCTCACGGGCTACGAGGTGATGCCATGAGCCAACCGGGAGAGACAAAAGAGGGGGCTGGAGCCACAACTGGTCTGCCCTTTTCGCAAAATGAACTTAGTCCTTTGCAGAGGGATCCACAAGAGTCCAAGCTCCGAGATCTGAACATGAAAGTCCTGGGAGTCGAAAGCTACCCAATGAGTGGTAATGTGAACGCCAAGTAGCGTGCAGAGGCAAGCATACATGTATCGATAATCCGAATCATTAGAATGTATTGAAAACCGTGTCATGAGCATAGGCACACAAGAGCAAGTAAGGAGGCTGAAAGTAAAGTAGATAAGGCAACACCAGTTATCTCCTAAACTAACATAAACTGATAAAACTACTAAAACAAAATAAAACCAAATACGAGCAAAACCAATCATACAAGCTTAGTTTATGACTCCATGAGACTAGTACGTTGAAGGAATAATCCAAACAAGGAAACCCTCCTCTTTATACCTTTACACATGTGACTGTAACCCAAGCGTACACAACCCGAGTTGCAAAACAACACAACAAATTGTATATTAACATCTTATTATAGTTAGGGCAGTCTATGTTGTAGGTTATAGCATGTGTCCCATTCCATATACTGTAACTTACAACTTATAGAGCCAGTTATTTGGAAACTTATGGAGTTCGATGAACCATGTTTAGTATGGGTCCTGTACTTGCCGAGACAATGACCATGGAGTATTCAGGGCTGAGCCAAAACTTACCGCTAGGTACCGGGAACTTATTGTATGCCCGAATGGAATAAGGTATTGTAGATCCCATAAAAATAGGCCTGAGACTTGTGCATACTCGGGAGGAGTAATAGGAGGAGTAGGGTGCCAGTATACACCATGGAATCATGGTGGTTTTTTGGTGATCCCAAAGGAATGTGGCCACGTGTGACTCGGTATGACCATCATAAACATGATTATTCAGGACTCATCATTTTCCCCCAAACCCGGTGCAACTTGTCTTATTATAATTTATTATGTAATTATCAGTATCTGAAAATGAGAAGGAGAGAGTCAGATGTATAATAAGTACAAGATGTATCAGGAGTACGACTGTACTAAAATATATCAAGATATGTCAAGATGTTAGGTCATCATTCCCATATAGTGAAAATTAGAAGAGTCAGGTAGTAACCATGCCAAGTGATAACAAGTAGGAGTCAAGTGATGCATACAGATGTAAGGTAGATTTCAGGTGGTAGCATGTCAAGTGTCGATGTCAATATATAGATGTGAAGTGATAGCATGGCAAGTGTTAACATATCAAGCATGTGCATGGCGAGTGATATTGTAATAGCTGGAACAATCAAGCAGAGTTGAGCAAGCTAGAGGCAGGGACAACGAACAGTGTTTAGTCACTAAAGCGCTTGGTGAAGCTACCAGAATAACTCGCTTAAGATGCGAGTAGAAAATCCGGCAGCATCTCGCCTAGGCGAATCTATTGAATAAAGCGTGGGCGATAAACATGCCTATCAGGCGGAGCATGAGAGACCTGATGGTCTAAGTGCACTACTCTTTTGAGAAAGTAGACGAGGGCCTAGAGGCTAAAGTATGCTCGGGGTCTAGGCGCACTCTCGTCAGCTACACGAAACCATAAGGGTGCAAGTCTAAGACCAATTGGGTAGCTAGCCTGGGAGTGGGTGAAAACCCAGAGTCGGTACATTGGTACCTGCATGAGATGTAAGTATCACACAATCAAGTATATAAACAGGTGTTAACTAAGCTATTTATATAGTGTGTGAAGCTCGAAGGCTGTGTGTAAGCCCATAAGGGCTGAAGTAAGCCCGGGGTCTAAGCGCACCTTCGGTAGCTACCACGAAACCCATAAGGGTGCAAGGCCTAGACCAATTGGGTAGCCATCCTGGGAGTGGGCAAAAGCCCTGAAGGCTATACATAGGTATCTGCATGGTTAGTACCAACACGAGCATAAATATAATATCGATTACACTATTACAAGCATTCGGACACAGGATACATCGTATGACATCGGTATATGCATACAACCCAGTACAAATATACAGGACTGCACAAACAAACCCATCACAACCTAAATGCAGTACAAGGTCAACGATGAGGGGAAAGACACTCGCCTAAATACAAACACGATGAAAACTGTGGGAACTCCAGAAAGCTAAGCGCACGACCTTCGTGGCAGGGAAACACCAAAGTAAGAAGTAGAGGAGAGGCTTGGCTCCTTGATGGCTGTCTGCTTTTGGGAGGCGCGCAAGATCCCTAGGGAGGCTAAGAGGGTGGCCGGCCTCAAGAAGGAGGAGAGGGAGGAGGTGAAGGGAAGGGCGAAGTTTTTGGTGGTGGTGTTGATGAAGGTGATGTAGTTGGATTTTGATGGAGAAGGAAAAATGGAAAGTGACGAAGATGATGGTGATAGAGATGTTGTAGGTTGAGGTCGAGGTGATGAGGGTGGTGTTATGGTGGTGAGAGTGAATATAGTGGTGATGGAAGGAGAAGTATAGGAGGCGGTAATGAAGAAAGGGTTGTAGTGGTGGTGAAAGTTGATGTTAAAGTTGGCGGTAGAGTTATCGCCAGAGTAGTTGCTATAATGGTCGCCGAAGATGTCCTCGGAGAAGAGGGGTCTGGCCTCTATTCAAGAATGGTAGCTGGTCTAGGAATAGGTGGTGGGATGGCAGTTTTGTGGTAGGATTAAATGGTTGTGGTAGTTTTAGAGAAGGTAAAGAAGATAGTGGTTTGTATGGTAGAGTTTGGAGTTTGTGGCAGAATAAATGGAGATGGAGGAGGAAGAGGTTGATGGTAAGGTGTTGTAGGTGTTTTTGTTGTTGTTGTTGTTGTAGTGAATATGAAGGAGAATTTTAGGATTTTGATGGAGGAATGAAGGTGGAAGGAGAAGGAAAGGTGTTGGTTTTTTGGAGTTGGAATTAAAGGAGAAAGGAATGAGTTTTGGGATGACATTTTTTGTGAAATGGTGATGAGAGAGAGAGAATTATGGTCGGCCTTAGTGATGGGAAGGGTGTGATAAGTATTTAGGATATTTTGGAGGAGATATTTTGGTGGAGGGTGTAGAATGTAGTAGAAGAATGGTGAAGGTTTTAGAATATGGTGGAAGGAAAAGGAAGGAAGGAAGAAGGAAAGAGGAAAAATAAAAGGAAAGGAAAAAAGAAGAAAAGTAATTGGAAGAAAAAAATAGAAATAATTAGAATGGTAAATTCCCTGGATTCGGTCGCGGATGCTGAAATTTTCGGGAAAATACCGGAATCGCCCGAAAATCAAGTATCTCAGAAAGCTTCCCAAAAATTATCAAAAATCAAGAATTTTATACTAATTTTAAGGAATTCTTTACGGTTTTCAAATAAAAAAAAATCTTGGAATCGACTGCCGATACTTGTCGATATCAAATCTGATCGAAATCTATAAAATTCTAAAAATTCTCAAAAAAAATCTATTGAGATAGTAAATATTATTCTAAGAATTTGAAAACAATTTCTTGAAATTAACTCCATTTATAAATTGAAAATCGGAGAAAAAACCAGCGGTACCGATTAATCCCGATTTTAGGGTTTTTATAAAAATAATTCTGAAAAATTCTGAAAATTCATGAAATATCTAAAATATTGGAAAATAGTATTTGAAACTGAAATCGATCAAATCTGACTATCAAAAATGTCAAATCGATTAGTATACTAGGATCGGGTCCCTAATTCAGACTAAGGCTGATTTCGAGTTCACGAATCTAGATCCAAAGCAAAATAATCACATAAATAGCCATAAAATAATTAATACAAAAACTAAATCAAAAAATATGATCAAAAATTAGAATACGTATCTAAGTACGTATTTTGGGGACGGCGTGTTACAATCTACTCATCTTACAAAATTTCCATCCTCGAAATTTCGTTAAGGGGAAGATGAACACAGGAGAGACTAGGGTCAATGATGATAATATGATAAAGCAGAAAAGATAAGAAAATTTACCAACTAAAAATACAAAAGATCAGGAGTAGCGGTCACAGTGACATTCTCAAGGTCCCTGTTCTGGTTACTGAGCTTCATATTCTGCTTTCTCTGCCGTCATGTTGTAGACTTAGCCTCTGCCATGGTCTACTCCAGTTTTTGTTCCCTTCTATGGTTGATTATACTGCTGGGGTGGAAGTGGAGCTCTTCTGCCAAGGGGTTCTAGGTTTCTTTCAGTGGTGGGGCTGGAAGTGCTGGGGGCGCTATGTGTGCTGGAAATATTGGTGGTATTAGATAGATCCTCTTGAACGGACAATCACCTATCGAGTGATTGTCAGATCCACATACCAAACATAACCCATTAGCCTTTTGGCAGTTGTGTTGGATGTGTCTGAGCTTCCTGTAGTACCCGCATATCATTTGCTAAAGGGAAGTTCAGAATGGTCAACTGACTATTGGACCTTGGTGGTCCAGGCTGCGTCTTCTTCATTCATCAACTAAAAGAACCTTTTTACTGCTTGTTCTGCACCTAGTTCTCACTCTTCTTCTCCACTCCTCGTTCTACTTCATGAGAAATGGAGAGAACCTGGGAGTACGTCTTCAGTTGTTGAGGAATAAGAAACATTTGGATGTCCATCTTCAGCCCTTACTGAAATCTGCTAGCCCATTTTTCTTCGTCTGTCACCATGTAGGCAGCAAACCTGCTGAGCCTCAAGAATTCGGCGGCATATTTATCCACAGAGTGGTTCCACTATTGTAGCCAGATAAATTGTTCTTCCATCTCCTTCTAAGCTGCTGCAGGGAAGAATCTTTTGTAGAAACCCTTCAAGAACTGGTCCCAGGTGATGGGTTTCTCCAGTGTCGCTTCTTCCGCCAACCACCATGTTCTGGCCACATCCTTCAACTGAAACTTGGCCACTTCCACCTGGTTCTCGTCAGGGAGTCAGGCTGTCTTCAAAATATATGTCGCGTCTACCAGCCACTATTCTGTATCCAGAGGCTTCTCTGTGCCTAAAAAGATCGTCAGCTGTAATCTCCTGGAGTCTGACGCGTTGCCTGGCCTCTGCTCTCGGGGTGCAACTAACAGTCCTTGACATAGAAGCTCCGTCTGCTATTGTTGACTCTGCATCATCCCTTGAAGTACTCTCATCATATCATCATTGTCTCTATAGGATCCATCTGGAGAAGTACTAGGACCATTACGTGTTCCCTGTCTTTCCATATCTAAGTTGGTTGAAGGGGTAACAGATAGAAGGGTCTTAGGATTCAAGAAATGGATCAGAAGGAAGAAATACATAACATTGTACTTTCAATTGGAATGTATAGATGTGACTCTGCACCCTAGTTACAAATTAATCCTCTATTAATTTGTCATCTGGACATACTGAAGGAACGAGAACCTTGGCTCTGATACCATCCTATAACGTCCTGATCCCGTGGGTATGGAGACGTTATTTCAACGTATATATGTAGGTCAGAAATACTCTCACTTATATACTCTAAGCATCAGTACAGATAATTGCACACATTTATTGCATTATTCTTTATTACATATCCACATTTATCATGTAATTAATCTGCTAAATTCATTCTCTTAAATGTTTATTTTGCAGAAGATAATCATGGGGAGAAATAGGATAAAATTAAATAAATATCAGTTAAATTCAGATTTAACTAGATCTATTTGGTTAGAGGAGGATGACCCCAAATCCAATTGGTTAAATTCAGTTTTTGGTGTATCAAGTGGTTAAAGCTAAAATCAACCGAGGATAACAACAAATACAGAGTCCAAATCCAAGGAATAAATGAATAGAGAGAAGATCAACAGATGAGATGAAACAATTTTGACTCAGATTCTGGCTGGATACATTCAGTATTTGAATTATAACTTTTGCTACCAGAACTCAAATCTGATGATTCAAGATGATCCAGAAAGCGGACTTAAAGGGCTACAGCATTTAAGTTGATCATTATTTTTAATTCTATCATTTGATAATCTATATTTAGCAAACAAAATGCCAATAAGCTGCAGATGAGAACTGAATATCCACACCAAATCAAGTTTGGAGATAAGAAGAGGATTCAAATTCAGAAATAAACAGCTTCTCTTATCTTCATACTCCTCTAACCTCTGCATTTCTCCTATAGATACCTGCAATCTCAAAGGCAAAAGGGGGGACGACCACGCATAGATAGATTTTAGGCCAGTTTTTTATTCTTTTTAGTGTAAGTTTGTATTTTCTTTTTATGTAATTTTTATTTCTTTGTAAGCATAAGTTAGATTGAGATTCATGTAAGTAAGAGAGAGAGGCTTATGTTGAGAGTGACACCGATGTACCCTCCTCCTTTCTTCCATCATTTCTGCAAGCAATAAAAGGTAATTTTTTTATGTTAGTCTTTACTTTTGTTTTCTTCTTTTTCTTTCTACTTTTCCTCTTTTGGTTATGATGAGCATCCAAGTGAATCTAGAAGCATCAATATAGCCATTTTTGTGTGAGTGCCACCGATATTTCATGATGATGTTCTCCTCCTCAAGATTCCGTATCATTTCATTCTTGTTCATCTTGATGATGTAATGCGAAAGGGGACAGAGCTAGATCTTATGGATTATGCGTTGATCGCCTCCGAAGTAAGGTAAAACATGCAAGGGTTCCAGGTAAGTCATCAACCAAAGGAGGTAAGTTTTTCTTTTAAGTTTCTTTTCTTTTAATTTTAGTATAAATTACCAACACCACAATCTTCTAAATTTCTTTTAATCTTTTTCCATTTCTTTGTACATATCCACTTCCATTCTCTCCACCTTCTCTATTTATCACTTTCTTCCTAACTTAACTCTTTTTCATTTTCCTCTTAAGAACTAAAAGAATATCTTTAACTATTCTTTGTAACCTAAAAGATAGCTTGCTAAAAAAGCTTCCATCGCTAGTCCCTCCTTGTGGATCACGACCCGCATAGCCACTTGCTATTGTGGTAGTATTGAGAACTTGCACATCTCTATTTTAAAGTTCTGAAATTCTGTATTCTTATGTGTAGGTAAAACCTCAATCAACAGACAAGAATTATAGTGTGGAAGCATGAAAGTTATATACATTCTAATATAACAGTACAAGTACATAGTTATCATAGAGAGTGATCTAATATTATAATAATATTACATCACTAGAAAATATAAAAGTAAGATTTATAATATGAACATTAAAAAAGTTGCACACGAGCTACGAGGTGATGCCACGAGCCAACAGGGGAGACAAAAGAGGGAGCTGGAGCCACAACTAGTCTGCCCGTTCTGCAAAGTGAACTTAGTCCTCAGCAGAAGGATTCAAGTCAGTCCAAGCTCCGAGATGTGGACATGAAGGTCCAGGGGAGTCAGAAAGCTACCCAACGGGTGGTGATGTGAATGACAACTGGCATGCAGAGGCAAGCATACGTGTATCGATAATCTAAATCATAAGCATGTATTGAAAATCATGTCATGAGCATAGGCACACAGGAGCAGGTAAGGAGGCCAAAAGTAAAGCAAATAAGGCAACACTAGTTATCTCCTAAACTAATATAAAACCAATAAAACTGATAAAATAGAAATAAAATCGAATATGAGGAAAATCGATCATATAAGCTTAGGTTATGGCTCCATAAGACTAGCACGTTAAAGGAATAATCCAAACAAGAAAACTCTTATTTATATACCTTTATCCCATGTTACCAGAATCCAAGCGTATACAACCTGAGTTGCAAAACAACACAACAAATTATATATTAACATCTTATTATAGTTAGGGCAGTCTAAGTTGTAGGTTTTAGTATGTGTCCCATTCCACATACTTTCACTTATAACTTATAGAGAGTTGTTCGAAAACAGATGGAGTTCGACGAACCATGTTTAGTATCAGTCCCGTACTTGCCCGGGACAATAAACATGGAGTATCTGGTGCTTAGTCGGAATGTACAGCTAGGTACCGGGAACTTATTGTAGGCCCAAATGGAATAGGGTATTGCAGATCCCATGAAATTAGGCTTTAGGCTTGTGCATACCTGGGAGGAGTAATAGGAGGAGTAGGGGTGCCAGTATACCCACAGAATCCCTGGTGACTGCTAGGTGATCCCTAAAGAACGTGGCCATGCGCGACTCGATATGACAATCATAAACATAACTATTCAGGACCCATTAGCTTCCCCCAAAACCCTGTGCAAGTTGTCTTATTATAACTTATTATGTAATTATCAGTATACGGGAATAAGAAGGAGAGAGTCAGTATATCATGTGTACATGATGTATCAGGAGTACGGTTGTACTAAAATATATCAAGATATGTCAAGATGTTAGGTCATCATTCCCATATAGTGATAATTAGAAGAGTTAGGTAGTAGGCATACCATGTGATAACAAGTAGGAGTCAAGTGATGCAGATAGATGTGAAGTAATAGTAGGTAGATATCAGGTGATAGCATGTTAAGTATCAGATGTCAATATATAGATGTCAAGTGATAGCATGATAAGTGTTAACATATCAAGCATGTGCATAGCAAGTGATATAGGAATAGCTAAGTACAATCAAGTGGATCTGAGCAAGCTGGAGGCAGGGACAGTGAACAGTATTTAGTCAGTAAAGCGCTTGGCAGAGCTACCGGAATGACTAGGCTTAAGATACGAGTAGAAAATCTGGCGACATCTCGCCTAGGTGAATCTAGTAAATAATGCGCTTGGCACTAAACATGCCTATCAGGCGGAGCATGGGAGACTTGACGGTCTAAGCGCACTCCTTTTCGAAGAAGTGGACGAGCGCTCGAAGGCTAAAGTACGCTCGGGGTTTAGGCGCACTCTCGTCAGCTACCACGAAACCCATAAGAGTGCATACCTAAAACCAATTGGGTAGCTAGCCCGGGAATGGGCGGAAACCCAGAGTCGGTACAAAGGCGCCTGCATGAGATGTTAGTGCCACACAATCATGCATATAAAAAGGTGGTAATTAGACCATCTATGTAGTGTGTGAAGCCCGAAGGCTGTGTGTAAGCCCATAAGGGCTGAAGTAAGCCCGGGGTCTAAGTGCACCCTCGGTAGCTACCACGAAACCCATATGGGTGCAAGGCCTAGACCAATTGGGTAGCCATCCTGAAAGTGGACAGAAGCCTCAAAGGTTATACATAGGTACCTGCATGGTTAGTACCAACATGTGCACAAATTTTATATCGATTACACTATTACAAGGATTCGGACACATGATACATCATATGACACCGGTACACGCATACAACCCAGTACAAATATACAGGACTACACATACAAACCTATCACAAACCCAAATATAGTACAAGCTTGATGATGCGAGGAAAGACACTCGCCTAAATACAAACACGATGAAAATTGCAGAAACTCTGAATAGCCACGCGCACGAACTTCGTGGCGGGGAAACACCAAAGTGAAAAGTGGAGGAGGGGCTTGGTCCCTTAATGGCCATCAGCCTTGGGGAGGCGCGAAGCTCACTAGGGAGGCTAAAAGGGTGGCCGGCCTCGAGAAGGAGGAGAGGGAGGAGGTGAAGGAAGGGTGAAGGTATTGGTGTTGGTGTTGGTGTTGGTGTTGGTGAACGTGATGTAGCTAGATTTTGACAGAGAAAGAAAAATGGAAGTGATAAAGATGATGGTGATGGTGATGCTTTAGGTCCATATGGAGGTGATGAGGGTGGTGTTATGGTGGCGAGGGTGAATATGTTAGTGATGGTAGGAGAAGTATAGGAGGTGGTGATGAAGAAAGGATTGTAGTGGTGATAGAAGTTGATGTTAAAGTTGGTGGTGGAGTTGTCGCCAGAGTAGTTGCCGGAATGGTCTCTAGAGATGTCGTCAGAGAAGAGGGGTCCGGCCTCTATCCAAGCATGATGGCTAGCCTAGGAGTAGGTGGTGGGATGGTGGTTATTTGGTAGGATAAGTGGTGGTGGTAGTTTTGGAGAAAGTAAAGGAGATGGTGGTTTGTGTGGTGGAGTTTGTAGTTTGTGGTGGAATAAATGAGATAATGGAGGAAGAGGATAATGGTAAAGTATTATAGTTATTGTTGTAGTTGTTGTTGTAGTGAACATGAAGGAGGATTTGGTGGATTTAGAGTTTTGATGGAGGAATGAAGGTGGAAGGAGAAGGAAAAGTGTTGATTTTTTGAGTTAGAGTTTAAAGGAGAAGGGAATGAGTTTTGAGATGAGATTTTTTGTGAAATGATGACAGAAAAGAGAGTTATGGTCAGCCCTAGTGATGGGAAGGATGTGATGAGTGTTTAGGATATTTTGGAGGAGAAATTTTGGTGGAAGGGTGTAGAATTTAGTAGAACAATGGAGAAGGTTTTAGAATATGGTGGAATGAGAAGAAAGAGAAAAAGGAAAAAAAAGAAAAAAGAAAAAAAGAAAATTAATTGAAAGAAAATTAGAAATAATTAGAATGGTGGATTCCCCGGATTTGGTCGCGGATGTAGTAAAATTTTCAGAAAAATACCGGAATTGCTCGAAAATTAAGTATCTCAGAAAGCTCCCCAAAAATTTTTAAAAATCAAGAATATTATACTAAGAATCATGATGAAATCTTTTCAAGAAATTTTTTACAGTTTTCAAATTAAAAATCTTAGAATCGATCACCGATACTGGTCGACACCAAATCTGGTCGAAATCTGTTAAATTCTGAAAATCTCCGAAAAATATATAAGATAGTAAATATTATTATAAAAAATATGTGAAAGTGGTTTCTTAAAATTTGACTCCATTTTTAAATTAAAATCTGAGATAAACCAGCGGAACCGATTAATTCGATTTTTGAGTTTTTATAAAAATAATTCAAAAAATTCAGAAAAATCATGAAAATTCTAAAATATTGGAAAACCGTGTTTAAAACTAAAATAGGTCAAATTTGACTACCAAAAATATCAAATCAATCAGTATACTAGGATTGGTTCCTTGGTTCAAATTCGGGCTGATTTCGAGTCTATGAATCCTGATCCAAAGCAAAACAATCGCATAAATAACCATAAAATAATAAAAAACAAAATTGAATTGAAAAAAATATAATAGAAAAAATCAGAATATATATCTAAGTACGTATTCCGGTAATGGGGTGTTACATGATCTCTAGGTTATCTGTTGTACAAAACATATCTACAAAACATAAGTAATAATTCATAAAATATGTGAGTATTAAAACTTAATAAAAAACATATCCTACCAGTTCTTGTTCATGCCGGTCATATCCCTTACAAGACAATCAATGTGCATATTTGATTCCTTTTTCTTAATTTGTTTCTAATAGAAACACAATATTAAAATTAAGTTTCGTAAACTTTTTTATGTGTGTGTGCATGTATGTATGCATATCTATATGTATACATTTATATATGTGTGTATGTGTGTGTACATGTATATGTGTGTGTGTACATGTATATGTGTGTGTGTGCATATCTGTATGTGTACATTTATATATATGTACTTATGTGTACATGTATATGTATGTACATATATATGTGTGTACATGTATGTGTATCTGAAAATCATTAATAGAATGTAGAAAAATGAAGCGTTCCCTAACTTCTTCCTCAATGAAAGGATAATATGTTGGCGGATATTCTGTTAGATCTTGGTTGATAAAATTTATTGTTAAATAGTTTTTAAAGTTTTTCCAATCATGTCCAGCTGCCTTTAGTAATTCACGCTTAACACAATCTTCTAGAATGAATACACTCTACAATCAGTCAAAACAATATTAATACAATTATAAAAGATTAAACCTAGTAATGTAAAAATTAGTAAACTATTCTAATTTGCTTACCGAAAGATCCTCCCAGACTTATCCTTCAGCTCTTTTGAAATTGCACGCCAATCCATTTGTAAATAGGACATAACTATGAGCAACAACTCTAATGTAACTACTCAAATTTTTTCCATTTTCATCAATCGATGCATTCGTACGATTGAGCTCCACACGGAGTCTACTATAATTATTTGTCAATAAGACGAGGTAACCCATGCAAGTGATACCTCGAGTCTTCTTTGGGCCCTCTTCACTGTACTCTGATGAATCCATATACCTGTTAAAAACATAAAAACAAAAAATTAGAATCTTATCAATAATATATGAAAATCAAAAAATAATAAATTTAAAAAAGAATGTTGAAAAAATAATTGTGCTTTTGAAACAATAAATATAAGATATAAATAGATTTACCTTTATTCTTTCTCTTTTTTTTACAACTTTTCTCAAGCAATATTCCTTCAAAATGATCATCTCGTAAGCAAAACTCGTTATCCTCGAAATTATTGTTCTCACCATCATTATCAATAATATCCCCTCTTGTTAATGTTAAAGAAAAATAGGGAATCTCATCAATATTATCCCCAGTATTGTTATCACTTTCATAATTAGTTGTATTTTTTAGCTTCGTCGAGAGAACAATTGTCACGCCCCGCTTCCAAAAATACGCGGAAACGGAGAGTCGCGACGAAGGTCGGTGATGTATGTACGCAAGAAAAATACCCACGCACATACTCTAAGCCTAAAGTAACCTGAACAAGTTACAAAATCTACTATGATAAATTAATATTACTGCAATATGACATATAAATATCTAAAACAATGATAACAAATGAATAAAGGAAAGAGAATTACAACTGGATGCGATAAAGATAAAATCCAGAAATAACATGAATAAAGATCAAGAATACCTATAATCAAGAAAAGAGAACTCCAACTCCTCGCGAAGCATACGATCACACGAACACCTGAACAATATAAGAAGATGTCCAAAAATAATCCCTGGACGTGCGAATCCAGGGCATCAGAAGCGACCTAATGAGTGTGTGTGTGTGTGTGTAAAAGGAAAGGGACTCGTGCATAAAAAACAATATGAACATACAACAATATGATAAACTGCAGACAGAAAATAACTAAATAACATGTTAAACAAATAACTGAAGTATAACTGAATAACTACAAGTATGTGGGAAAAGGCAACCATTACAACTGTAAATAAACAACCAATGTCAAGATGTGTAACCTAACATATGTCACTAGTTTGGTATATAATCTGTCATGTGTGCATTCATACGTTATAAGGCAGGGTATCAATTCAGAGCATAACACTATAACTGGACAATATAAAGGGATTGCATTTAAGTTACTCAATAATAATCAGTACCGTTTGATATTTCAATCGCCTCCCTACCAGTGCCTCACATCACTGATAGTCCATACTAGAGTTCGTACTCTGGCAGAACTTACTCGAGTATGATATGTGAGTACCAAGACCCGAACAAAGAAGAGACCAAATATCACACGTTCTTAATATTATTATTATTTAGTTGTTACGTTCTTATGTTATTCTTGTTACTTTCCCACGGCGTCCTACAACACCGACAGTTCACGATGGAGCCCGCACTTTCAGTAAAACTCATCCGAACTTTGATATGCTGGTATCATTATTCGAATAGAGGAGAGACTAAATAACATATGCTCTTGGTGTTATCATCATACAGGTATGTGTGGATATTAATATGCACTAAGAATGCTTATCACGCTAACACCAGGCGGCACAGGCAGTAGGTAGCTCTACAGATTCAAGAAGTGGCCCCTACAGATTCAAGAGGTGGCCCCCACCACATGTGTGGTGTGGCACTTTGCTCCATGTGACACTTTCTCTGAGAGAAATGGATTCTAGAGGTGGTCCCCATAGATTCAAGAGGTGGACCCCACCATGTGTATGGTGTGGCACTTTGCCCCGTGTAGTACTTAGTTCAATTCAGGATACACCGGACGCTAGCACGATAGTGGGATACATCCTCGTCATCCCAACACCAGGCGGCATGCTCCGCCGGACGCCGATATGACTGTGCTATTACAGAGTAACACTGCAGGGAACATGAGTACAGGGGATACAAGAGTTCAAGGGTACAGGAGTTCAGGAGTATAGGAGTCCCAGATGTCTGGAAGAAGTATAATAATCATGCCAAGGTCCCCGAAAAAATGATAATCATGAATATGCAATGTAATACAGGTGTCAGATGGAATATTATCCAGTCAGGTGTCACAGTATATAGTATGCCTCAACTAGTCCTGAATCAATATTGGTAAATAACTACACAAGAAATGACGCTAATACAAGCTCATATCAACTACGTAATTAAAGTGCACAATCATGGGTGTCTCATGAAGTAGTACAAGTAGCCAAACTGATAACATATAACGGAAAGCCACATGAAATGATAAGTGTAACATGTAAATGCATACTGACAACGTTAAATAAGGAAATGCACAAGAACGAGCAATCACAACAAAATAAATAACATTAAACAAAGAAGTGAAACATTCACTGAACTCAATCACAATCCAAAGTACTGAAATTCTAGGATCCCGATAAATCTACATAAATTATTTCAATAGGAATTGTTAGATTTTTAAAAGAATATTTTAAGGAGTTTAAATCTTGATTAATTAGTTTAGGAGTTAGAAATATGATTCTTTAGGTTTAATGAATTTAGTAGGTTTAATTTAAACCAATTTCTAATTTTTTGTTGGATTTTTAATAGGCTTTAAATCATTAAAATACTATTTAGTCTAGATTTTACCGCTAAGGAGAAATGGTTTTAAAGTGAGTGATTTGAATTAATTTATGTTGGTATTAGTCTAAAATTTTATCGTAGCAAGTAGAAGTATTATAGATTATTGCTTATATTTTTCTCTATTTTTTAATTTTTTAACTAATATTTTTATTGCAAATTCTCTATTCTCTTCCTTCCTTTCTTCTTCTTTTTTATAGATGCAGCCCAGGCCCAACCCAGGCTGGACCAGGACAGGCCCAGGCTTGGTCCAGAATTCTTTTTTCTTTTTTTCTTTTTGGGAACAGGCCCAAGGCCTGTTGCTGGCCGGCCTAGCCCGGGTCAGGCCAGGCCGGCCCTGTCCCAGCCGGGCCAGACCTGGCCTGGGTCGGCCAGGCCAGGCCAGGCTTGGTTCTTGCCTGGTTGTACAGAATTTTGTGTTTTTTTGTTTTTTGTTTTTGATTTTTTGTTGTAAAGAGAATTCCAGAAAAAATATAAATTAAAAATTATAACTTGGTAGATCTTCATATGTATTTTGTTTGATTTTAAATTGGGTTTTAATGTATAAAAATATTCATGGAGTTCATGGTAGAGACATAATTTTTAAAAAACTTATTTATATCAAATAAATTTTGAGAAAATAAATTACTTACTTGGATTATGATTTGCTCAAATCAAGGTTTCGTGGAGTATTAAAATAATGATTCTTCAAGAATTTTATTAGATAAGTTTCTAGGAACCAATAATTATATTGCGGTGAGTTTTAGCATATGCTGAAATTAATAATTTATTATTTATTTCTTTAAAAAACTGAAATTAATTCACAAATTTAAATCTACTTACATGAGTTGTTGCTCCTTGCTTACTCCTCAATCCTTGTATCTCGAAACCCTTTTCGTTTACCATCCGCTTGAGGAGAGGGGAAAGATGAAAGTGGGGAGAGTTGGATTAGGGTTTCCCTTGAGGAAGAAGAGAGTTCATGATCTGCTTGACGAAAAGGGAAAGATGGAAGTTGAGAGATTTTAGATTAGGGTTTCTTTTGAGAAAGAAGAGAAAAAGGAGTTTAGGTCTTTATATAGGTTATTAGATAATTTAGAAATATGAATTCCAGTTAGGTTTAGATTGCTTAATTTAGTAGTTAGGATTAGGATGTAAGTTGGATTGGAATTTGAATTATTATTATATATTTAGATTAGATTAAAGATTTGAATTAGGATTAAGATTGGGTTTTGGGTTAATGAGTATGGATCTCAATGGTAATGGATTATAGATTATTTGCTTTAGTTAAAAGAAATAAGTAATAAAAAGAATAAGAAAAATAGAGAGGGGCTTGCGGGCTTAGTTTTTGGGCTTAAAGAAAAATAGAAAAAAAGAGAAGAAAATGAGTGAAAATAAGGAAGTGGGCATGGCTCAAGTGGGCTTAGCATAAAAAGGAAAAGAAATCAAAGGAAAAGTAGAATGGGTTGAGCCTTTGGGCTTGGAATGAAAATAATAATATTACCCATTAATAGTAATTTAAAATAACTAAATATAAGCAATAAGAGTCTACAAATCATAAATAATAATAATACTAATAATGATACTAAATCAAGTTAATTAATAATAATAAAATAATAGGTAGGATCAAGTAAATTTTTAAAAAAATAATAATATGGTATTATTAAATAGGGGATATTACATTCTACCCACCTTAACAAAAATGTCGTCCTCAAAATTTCGATAAAGTAGGGAATGATAAAATCAAGTTAAAAGAGAAGATAAGGCTTTTGCGCCGCTTCTCACTGCATCATGGGTCCACTCGCTTCCGCTGCGCGCTCTGATCTCTGCTTCCGACTTCAACATGGAGTGGTCGAACTCAAGAGACAAAATCAAGGAAATAGAATCGGAAAGAGGATAGGAATCAAGATGGAACCCAGGTTACTCTAGAAAAAGAGATGCGATCAGAGAGATCGAAAGATCAAAGAGATGGATTTTCAAAGGGAGGACAGTCAATTCCAAGTGGACTCAATATCATTGTGTGAATCCTATATGTATATTGCAGTGTAATTATATCTCATTCAAGTTATCAATAAGAAACAAGTTCGTCTTATATCATACCTGGCTCTGATACCAAGAAACTCTGTCACACCTCGCTTCCTAAAATACGCGAAAACAGAGTCACGACGAAGGTCGGCAACGTATGTACGCGAAAAAAATACCCACGCACATATGCTAAGCCTAAAGTAACCTGAACAAATTACAAAATCTACTACGATAAATCAATATCACTGCAATATGATATATAAATATCTAAAATAATGATAACAGATGCATAAAGGAAAGAGAATGACAACTGGACGCGATAAAGATAGAATTAGAAAATAACATGAATAAAAGATCAAGAATACCTATAATCAAGAAAAGAGAGACTCCAACTCCTCGCGAAGCATACGATCACACAAACACCTAAACAATATAAGAAGATTTCCAAAAAATAATCCCTGGACGTGCGAATCAAGGGTCATCAGAAGCGACGTAATGAGTGTGTGCAAAAAGAAAGGTGCTCGCATATAAAATAATATGTGTTGGCCCTAAAGCCCATCACTCTAGTTTTTATGATGATCAACTCATGTAGTTATAGTACTAATGATCTTGTGCTTAATTAGTGACAGATTTAAGATCAAGATCTTAGAAAGTGCATAGCTTCAACAAAGGATTTAAGTCAAGTTTTGGAGCTAGCACGATTTGATCCAAGAGCCATTGGATCGTGTTTGGACCAAGTCAAGAAGATGAGAAGGCTTCAAGTGAAGACTTCAAGAAGATGAAGACTTGAGTCTAGGTTTGTTTTTAGAAGATTTGTTTTTTAGATAAAATGTAAAGGACAGAGTAGTTGGTGGATTGCTCAAGTACACACACTCTTGATTTAATTTGTTTTAGAAAAGATTTTTCTCTTGACAAAATATCTTTGTGGTTTTTGGTATTCAAGTTTATGTTTTAACCAAAACCTTGTTTAGAGCTTAATGTCAAAAACATAGATATTTCACCATGTTTGTGTAGTGGATCATATCCATACACTCTATACTTCAAATGAGTTTAAATATCTTGTTTTTGTATTTGGTGAAGTTTCTAGAAAAACAAGTTTTGGAAAATCAAGTTTGGAAAAATACAGTTTTCATTTGAGCCAATATTTCCAACTTACAAAATTAGTCCAAATCATTTGTAACATGCCTTGATTTTGTGCAAGCATGTTTGTTTATCAAAGTATATTGGTAAACTATTTTTGTAGAGATTTTTCAGTATTTTTGGGATTTTATTTGAGCCAAAAACCAAGTTTTTTGTAATACCCATTCCCGGAATACGTACTTAGTTGCGTATTCAGATTTTCCGATCGTATTTTTTCGATTTGTTTCCTGTAATTGTTTTGTATTATGAATTCTTTATATAATGTTTTGTCTTGGTTTTGGATTCGTGGACTCGGAGTCAGTCCCAGTCCGAACCAGGAACTCGATTATAGTATATTATTCGATTTGGTCTTTCCGGTGATTAGATTTGACCGATTTTAGTTTTAAATATCATTTTCCATTATTATATATTTTCTATGATTTTCTAGATTTTTCTGGAATTAAAATGAATTTCTTCAAAACCGGTGTCGGCCAGTGCCGCTGACCGATTCCCGGATTTTTAATTCTCAAACTGTTTGGAATTTCATGATAGTCCTTTAGACTTTATTCCTTAGAATCATATTTTCTATCTACATTCTTTTTTGAGGATTTTATGATTTTATGAAAATTCCACCGGAGTCGGTATCGGCCAGTATCGCTGGTTGATTCCGGGACGATTGGAATTGAATTTTTGAATTCCGCTTTCACTTTACTTCTTAAAACCATATTTTATTCTTTAATGCATTTTCTGGGATTTTCAGAATTTATCAAAATCCGGCCGACCCGGTGTAGACCGGTATCGGCGGTTGGCTTCTGGATTTTAATTTGAAAACGAGATTTTATTTCTGAAAACCGATTTCATATTATTCCTCAGGATGACGTTTTCTACCTCCGGGTATTTTGGGGATTTTTCGGAGACAGTCGATTTTTCAACCCTATTATTATATTATTATTTTTTGAATCTTTCTTTCTTTCTTTTCCTTTCTTTCCTTCCTTTTTCTCACCAACCCCACCTACTCCCCTCCACGTGGGAGACACCTCCCTCTCCCTCATTAAATCCTCTCCCATCACCCCTCTCTCTTTCTTTTCTTTTCTTTTCTTTTTCTTTTTCTTTTCTTCCTTCTTCTTTTTCCCTCCACTTCTCTTCCTCCTCCATCAGAGCGACGCCCACTCCACCGAACCACCTCCGGCCACCACGGCCACCTCCGGCGGTCAACGCCGGCGTGAGATCAACCCCCCATCCTCTCTCTCTTTTCTTCTTTTCTTTTCTTTTCTTTTCTTTTCCTCCTCTTGGATCCGGCCACCACCTCGCCGCCGATCCATCTCCTCCGGCGCCGCCCCGGCGTGGGCAGACCGCCGCCGGCGCGAGGCCGGCGGGGTTGGGCGTGGCCAGGGGGCCTCGGGCCCCTGTGCTCTGCTGTGGAGGGGGCGGGGCCCCCTCCTTCTTCTCCTCGGGGTGGCCGGCGCCACCCCGATTCGGGCCACCGCCGGCGGTAAGCCGGCGGCCGTGGGCGGCCAGGGGCCCGCCTGGGCCCCTGTGCCTCTGTTGAGGGGGGGGCAGAGCCCCCCTCTTTCTCTGCTGGAGGGGGCGCAGCCCCCTCCTTCTCCTCTCCTGGGGTGGCCGGCGCCACCCCGTTCTGGCGCCGCCGGCGCTGTGCCGCGGGCCGCGGGCAGCCAGGGCCACCTGGGCCCCTGTGCTGGGGCGGAGAGGGGGGCAGGCCCCCTCTCCTTTTCTCTCTGTTGAGGGGGGCAAAGCCCCCCTCTTTCCTTGCTGGGGGGGGCAACAGCCCCCCCTGTGTTCTGTGGAGGGGGCGGCGCCCCCTCCTTCCTCTGCCGGCGGCCGGCGCCGCCCGGCGTCCAGGGCCGAGTGCCCCCAAAGGGGGGGGCACTGTGTGGGTGCGGGGGGGGGGGAGCAGCCCCCCTTCTTTCTCTCTCTCTCTCCTGGTTCCTTCTCTCTCTCCTGAACTCTCTTTCTCTCTCTCCTGTTTCTCTCTCCTCTCTTTCTCTCTCCTACTCTCTCTCTCTCTCTCTCTCTTCACCACAACCACCACCACAACCCTCCTTTTGGATTTGGACCGTAGCTTCCTTCGTCGATCGTGTCGCCGTGGATCCATTTGGCGATATTGTCAACCTCGATCCTTCCGAACACGTAGAGCTTCCAATCACCGATCTATGTGAGTATTCCTACTCACCAAGACTTGTCTAATTCTTTGTATATTCATGTTTCCATATCATGTGCAATTATGTCTTCAATTCATGATTATTTAGTCATCAAGCCAAAACCCTAGGAAATCTGTTCTGTTTGTTGTTTCCCCATGATTAGTCGACTTGACCTAGCCATTAGTCGACTAATCCGTTCTGTCCTGAGAAACACAACTCTAGGAATCACAGTATTAGTCGACTTACCTTAGTTCCCAGTCGACTAGAGACCCTTAGTCGACTACACCCTTGACCCTAGTCGACTAACTCATTTGAACTGCGACCTTATTACTGAAGATGCGACTTCATTAGTCGACTACCAAATTCGGCCCCAGTCGACTTATCACAAACCCTAGTCGACTGAACCCCCTAGTCGACTAACCCTTCTCCCTAGTCGACTCCTGAATCAAAACCCAACTTTCTGTATCTCAGTTCTAGTCGACTTGACCATACTATTAGTCGACTTAGAGTATCTTTTAGTCGACTACCTATTTTACTCCAGTCGACTAACTATTCCCTGAAACCAAACCTAACTCTCGGACCCAGTTTTAGTCGACTATACCAGACTGTTAGTCGACTAACTCCACTATTAGTCGACTACTCTTCCCTCCTAGTCGACTAACTTAGCCTGTCTGTCATAGTTGATTTCTTTCTTGAACATGAACCTTATCCTCTAGACTTACATCACATATAGGTATTATTTGACTTGTCACTTGACAAACATCACCTTCTCTTCTCTCTTTCTCTCTCCTCTTCACTCTACATATTTTTATCACAGGTTATGGCGCATCCCGAACTTCAGTGGATTACGGATATTTCGGTATTGGTGACTCAGGCGAGTGTTCTCACTCGCTACCCTCTTGCTTCTCATTCCATTTATTATGATAGTATTCTCGCACTAGTCTTCATGTATTGTATTTCATGCTTTATATCATTTATTGCTTTATGCTATGCGTGGCCGACCCTTCGTGGTCGTTGGACTTGTTGGACTTTGGGTCATTGCTTTTATGTTACCAGGCCATACCATTATTTTAGACCTGTTAGTTACATGCTACCTTTTAACACATGTATATCACCTGACATCTAGTGTATACCACCTGACCACCTGACTTGCTACTATTTGGTAAGACCCTCTGGTTATGACTGACTTACCCAGACTATTATCAATCTCTTGACATAACCTTGCCACCCGATTATTATCTATCTCTTATATGTTTGGTTGCTTATTCATTATCACCATCCTATCATGCTATCACCTTACACCCAGCATGATAACTTGACTTGTGATTATTACCTTTACGGGAACTTGACTTATTATCCTGTATCATGATCAGTGACCTGTATATTGTATTCCTGCTTTACATGCAGTGACCTGACTATATAGTACTTATGTACTCCTTATTCCTGATCATGTCTATTTCCTGTTATTCTCGTAAAGTGATAATTAAACTAATAAATCCTAAAAAGGACTAACTTGTATTGGGTCGGGGGAAACATGCGGATATCGATATGTGTTCGTGTTTACAGTGGCATTAGGTTGTGCACTTTATATCCGGTCTGACCTGTGGTACTCCAGGGGACCGAGGGGAGAGCTGGCTCCCTTATTCCTGATTGATAGGGCATACATAAGTCCCTCCTGTTTAGCCTTGCGGCTGGCTTCCGTTTCCATGCAACGGAACAATCCTGGACCGTGGTCCCGGGCATGCACGGGACCCACTGTAAACATAGTTCGTTGATACAACCGCTGTTTCCAATAACAACTCGACTTGCTTATATATGGATGTATGTGAGTTGGCCGTACACCGAGCCACATACCTAGATATATGGGTAAGACGAGTAATAATAAAGTGTCATAATAACCGGCTCTTTAAGTTGTAAGTAGAGGTATGTGGAATGGGACGCATACCAAAGCCTACATCTTAAATAGCTATGAATTTGTGCTGTGCCTTACCGTATTTGCTTTTCCCGGACTTTATATCGGATTTCATGTTTTATGAGTATTATGGTAGCTCGTCCTTGGTTTTATTCTGATTTCCTGTTTTATGATTCTCATGCCATGTCTATTCTTACCTGCTCTATCCTATCTGCCTCCTGAGTATTTCCTACTTGATATATGCATTATTGTGCTCACCCTGCTTCACCACTTGGTTTTCCTTCTACACTCGCCTGGGGAGTATTATTTGACTCCCCTGGATCCTCACGTCCAGGTCATGGAGCTAGGAGCGTGTGATCGGAGTAGCGCAGTGGTAGCGTGGATCCCCAGCAGGCCTTTCAGAGTTCCATCCTTCCAGACCCCCTCTGTGAGTCTCTCGAGTTTTCCTTTTTAAACTCGTGAGTACTTTTATACTGTTTATACTTGTACCTTTCCTTGTATTCCCGCTGTTCATATATGTATACCTTTTGTACTCTCGCATTTGCGCATTAGTGATATGATATTCATGCAATATTGTAATCACTCTGGTGATAATTCTGTAATTGTATATATGTGTTGGAATGTATAATGCACCATTTGCTTCCGTACTCTGATTCTTGTCTGTACTGATGCTTAGCGTATATACGGGAAGGTAATTCGGACTTACGTATATACGTTGCAGTGACGTCCCCGTATCGCCGGGATCGGGGCGTTACAGGTTGGTATCAGAGCTTAGGCTCTAACCTCCTCAGTACGTCCAGAAGGCAATCAATGGTAAAGAGATTTGCAACTGGAATACATGAATCTTGGTTATACATTCCAACTGCAAGTGCAGAGTTATCTATTTCTTGACTATCTTCCCTTTGATTTCAAATCCCTCCTTGACTATCTTTTCCTTGGATTCCTGATCTCTCCTATCCTTTCCCGTTTTGGTTTTATGTTTTGGTTTATGAAGCCTTATACTATCTTAAGATATGACTAGACTAGAGAGGTAGTGGCTGGTTCAGAAGGAAGCTATTATGTGATCTCTTCGGCCAATTCTATGAAGCTGGTATTCTCCAGATCGGTCTTGATCTGGCTATCTTTCAGAGGACAGCAGTCGGATTCTAATTATCGGTCTTCTTTATTATGCTCAGGATTTTCGGGGTTTTCTTTATTACACAGCCACGACATCATCAGTATTCATTTATTTCACAGCCACGACATCATCAGTATTATTCAGCATTATTCTAAAGATTTATTACACAGCCACGACATCATCAGCCGGAAATGCAGAGTATGATTATTATTCAGTTGACTTGAGAGCCTACCTATAGTGCTTCATATCTTAATTGGTATAAATTCCAGCCCTTGTCCCCTTTGTATTCAATTTGCCCCTTAACGAAATTGCGAGGACGCAAATTTTGTAAGGTGGGGGATTGTAATACCCCATTCCCGGAATACGTACTTAGTTGCGTATTCAGATTTTCTGATCGTATTTTTTCGATTTGTTTCCTGTAATTGTTTTGTATTATGAATTCTTTATATAATTGTTTTGTCTTGGTTTTGGATTCGTGGACTCGGAGTCAGTCCCAGTCCGAAACAGGAACTCGATTATAGTATATTATTCGATTTGGTCTTTCTGTGATTAGATTTGACCGATTTAGTTTTAAATATCATTTTCCATTATTATATATTTTCTATGATTTTCTAGATTTTTCTGGAATTAAAATGAATTTCTTCAAAACGGTGTCGGCCAGTGCCGCTGACCGATTCCCGGATTTTTAATTCTCAAACTGTTTGGAATTTCATGATAGTCCTTTAGACTTTATTCCTTAGAATCATATTTCTATCTACATTCTTTTTCTGAGGATTTTATGATTTTATGAAAATTCCACCGGAGTCGGTATCGGCCAGTATCGCTGGTTGATTCCGGGACGATTGGAATTGAATTTTTGAATTCCGCTTTCACTTTACTTCTTAAAACCATATTTTATTCTTTAATGCATTTTCTGGGATTTTTCAGAATTTATCAAAATCCGGCCGACCCGGTGTAGACCGGTATCGGCGGTTGGCTTCTGGATTTTTAATTTGAAAACGAGATTTTATTTCTGAAAACCGATTTCATATTATTCCTCAGGATGACGTTTTCTACCTCCGGGTATTTTTGGGGATTTTTCGGAGACAGTCGATTTTTCAACCCTATTATTATATTATTATTTTTTGAATCTTTCTTTCTTTCTTTTCCTTTCTTTTCCTTCCTTTTTCTCACCAACCCCACCTACTCCCCTCCACGTGGGAGACACCTCCCCTCTCCCTCATTAAATCCCTCTCCCATCACCCTCTCTCTCTTTCTTTTTCTTTTCTTTTCTTTTTCTTTTTCTTTTCTTCCTTCTTCTTTTTCCCTCCACTTCTCTTCCTCCTCCATCTGAGCGACGCCCACTCCACCGAACCACCTCCGGCCACCACGGCCACCTCCGGCGGTCAACGCCGGCGTGAGATCAACCCCCCATCCCCTCTCTCTTTTCTTCTTTTCTTTTCTTTTCTTTTCTTTTCCTCCTCTTGGATCCGGCCACCACCTCGCCGCCGATCCATCTCCTCCGGCGCCGCCCCGGCGTGGGCAGACCGCCGCCGGCGCGAGGCCGGCGGCCTTGGGCGTGGCCAGGGGGCCTCGGGCCCCCTGTGCTCTGCTGTGGAGGGGGCGGGGCCCCCTCCTTCTTCTCCTCGGGGTGGCCGGCGCCACCCCGATTCGGGCCACCGCCGGCGGTAAGCCGGCGGCCGTGGGCGGCCAGGGGCCCGCCTGGGCCCCTGTGGCCTCTGTTGAGGGGGGGGCAGAGCCCCCTCTTTCTCTGCTGGAGGGGGCGCAGCCCCCTCCTTCTCCTCTCCTGGGGTGGCCGGCGCCACCCCGTTCTGGCGCCGCCGGCGCTGTGCCGGCGGCCGCGGGCAGCCAGGGGCCACCTGGGCCCCTGTGCTGGGGCGGAGAGGGGGGCAGGCCCCCTCTCCTTTTCTCTCTGTTGAGGGGGGCAAAGCCCCCTCTTTCCTTGCTGGGGGGGGGGCAACAGCCCCCCCTGTGTTCTGTGGAGGGGGCGGCGCCCCCTCCTTCTCTGCCGGCGGCCGGCGCCGCCCGGCGCCGCCGCCTGGCCGGCGTCCAGGGCCGAGTGCCCCCAAAGGGGGGGGGGCACTGTGTGGTGCGGGGGGGGGCAGCAGCCCCCCTTCTTTCTCTCTCTCTCTCCCTGGTTCCTTCTCTCTCTCCTGAACTCTCTTTCTCTCTCTCCTGTTTCTCTCTCCTCTCTTTCTCTCTCCTACTCTCTCTCTCTCTCTCTTCACCACAACCACCACCACAACCCTCCTTTGGATTTGGACCGTAGCTTCCTTCGTCGATCGTGTCGCCGTGGATCCATTTGGCGATATTGTCAACCTCGATCCTTCCGAACACGTAGAGCTTCCAATCACCGATCTATGTGAGTATTCCTACTCACCAAGACTTGTCTAATTCTTTGTATATTCATGTTTCCATATCATGTGCAATTATGTCTTCAATTCATGATTATTTAGTCATCAAGCCAAAACCCTAGGAAATCTGTTCTGTTTGTTGTTTCCCCATGATTAGTCGACTTGACCTAGCCATTAGTCGACTAATCCGTTCTGTCCTGAGAAACACAACTCTAGGAATCACAGTATTAGTCGACTTACCTTAGTTCCCAGTCGACTAGAGACCCTTAGTCGACTACACCCTTGACCCTAGTCGACTAACTCATTTGAACTGCGACCTTATTACTGAAGATGCGACTTCATTAGTCGACTACCAAATTCGGGCCCCAGTCGACTTATCACAAACCCTAGTCGACTTGAACCCCCTAGTCGACTAACCCTTCTCCCTAGTCGACTCCTGAATCAAAACCCAACTTTCTGTATCTCAGTTCTAGTCGACTTGACCATACTATTAGTCGACTTAGAGTATCTGTTAGTCGACTACCTATTTTACTCCAGTCGACTAACTATTCCCTGAAACCAAAACCCAACTCTCTGGGACCCAGTTTTAGTCGACTATACCAGACTGTTAGTCGACTAACTCCACTATTAGTCGACTACTCTTCCCTCCTAGTCGACTAACTTAGCCTGTCTGTCATAGTTGATTTCTTTCTTGAACATGAACCTTATCCTCTAGACTTACATCACATATAGGTATTATTTGACTTGTCACTTGACAAACATCACCTTCTCTTCTCTCTTTCTCTCTCCTCTTCACTCTACATATTTTTATCACAGGTTATGGCGCATCCCGAACTTCAGTGGATACGGATATTTCGGTATATTGGTGACTCAGGCGAGTGTTCTCACTCGCTACCCTCTTGCTTCTCATTCCATTTATTATGATAGTGTTCTCGCACTAGTCTTCATGTATTGTATTTCATGCTTTATATCATTTATTGCTTTATGCTATGCGTGGCCGACCCTTCGTGGTCGTGGACTTGTTGGACTTTGGGTCATTGCTTTTATGTTACCAGGCCATACCATTATTTTAGACCTGTTAGTTACATGCTACCTTTTAACACATGTATATCACCTGACATCTAGTGTATACCACCTGACCACCTGACTTGCTACTATTTGGTAAGACCCTCTAGTTATGACCTGACTTACCCAGACTATTATCAATCTCTTGACATAACCTTGCCACCCGATTATTATCTATCTCTTATATGTTTGGTTGCTTATTCATTATCACCATCCTATCATGCTATCACCTTACACCCAGCATGATAACTTGACTTGTGATATTACCTTTACGGGAACTTGACTTATTATCCTGTATCATGATCAGTGACCTGTATATTGTATTCCTGCTTTACATGCAGTGACCTGACTATATAGTACTTATGTACTCCTTATTCCTGATCATGTCTATTTCCTGTTATTCCCGTAAAGTGATAATTAAACTAATAAATCCTAAAAAGGACTAACTTGTATTGGGTCGGGGGAAACATGCGGATATCGATATGTGTTCGTGTTTACAGTGGCATTAGGTTGTGCACTTTATATCCGGTCTGACCTGTGGTACTCCAGGGGACCGAGGGGAGAGCTGGCTCCCTTATTCCTGATTGATAGGGCATACATAAGTCCCTCCTGTAGCCTTGCGGCTGGCTTCCGTTTCCATGCAACGGAACAATCCTGGACCGTGGTCCCGGGCATGCACGGGACCCACTGTAAACATAGTTCGTTGATACAACCGCTGTTTCCAATAACAACCTCGACTTGCTTATATATGGATGTATGTGAGTTGGCCGTACACCGAGCCACATACCTAGATATATGGGTAAGACGAGTAATAATAAAGTGTCATAATAACCGGCTCTTTAAGTTGTAAGTAGAGGTATGTGGAATGGGACGCATACCAAAGCCTACATCTTAAATAGCTATGAATTGTGTTGTGCCTTACCGTATTTGCTTTTCCCGGACTTTATATCGGATTTCATGTTTTATGAGTATTATGGTAGCTCGTCCTTGGTTTTATTCTGATTTCCTGTTTTATGATTCTCATGCCATGTCTATTCTTACCTGCTCTATCCTATCTGCCTCCTGAGTATTTCCTACTTGATATATGCATTATTGTGCTCACCCTGCTTCACCACTTGGTTTTCCTTCTACACTCGCCTGGGGAGTATTATTTGACTCCCCTGGATCCTCACGTCCAGGTCATGGAGCTAGGAGCGTGTGATCGGAGTAGCGCAGTGGTAGCGTGGATCCCAGCAGGCCTTTCAGAGTTCCATCCTTCCAGACCCCCTCTGTGAGTCTCTCGAGTTTTCCTTTTTAAACTCGTGAGTACTTTTATACTGTTTATACTTGTACCTTTCCTTGTATTCCCGCTGTTCATATATGTATACCTTTTGTACTCTCGCATTTGCGCATTAGTGATATGATATTCATGCAATATTGTAATCACTCTGGTGATAATTCTGTAATTGTATATATGTGTTGGAATGTATAATGCACCATTTGCTTCCGTACTCTGATTCTTGTCTGTACTGATGCTTAGCGTATATACGGGAAGGTAATTCGGACTTACGTATATACGTTGCAGTGACGTCCCCGTATCGCCGGGATCGGGGCGTTACATTTTTTAATCCCTTAACTTTGTTTCCTGGCTTCAGCCGGTCGACCTGGACCGTCGACCGCAGCTTGAAGTCCGCCAACCGTCATGGTCGACCAACGTGCACAGACATGCACGCCAGTTCTGGCTGGAGGCCGGTCGACCGACCCGGTCGACCGTCCAGAGAGCTCTGCTCTCTGGAAAGGCCCCGGCTGACCGGGCGGTCGACCAGACAGAGAGATTTGCTCTCTGTATCCTGGCCTCGGTCGACCGACGGTCGACCGATGGCACAACGGTCTGAAATATGACCGTTGGCCGGTCGACCGGGCGGTCGACCGACAGTTCTGTCAGACCCCAACGGCTAGTTTTTCTAGCCCTATAAATTTGGGGTTTGGGCATTGTTTTTCTACAAGATTTTTAGTGGACTTTGAGTCAGTTTTTCCCACTTCTTTAAAAGAGTTTTCTCCACTAAATTGAGAGCTAATACTTCAAATCAAAAGGGGAGTTTTTATCAAGAGTGTTAAAAGAGATTTCTTGAGTTTTCCTCCACCATTCTCATCCTTTTTTCTCACACAAACACTTGAGCTATCCATTGCTATATCTACCCTATAGGGAGTTTGTTGTGAGAGGATTTTAGGTGATCAAGTGTTGTGATCACCAAAGTTCTACTTTGTACTTTGAGGAGGCGGACAAGTGTGTTCGCGGTGTTTAGAGTTCGTGTGTGAACTCTTGTTTGAGGTGCGGCCTCGGCGAGCTTGTGGGGCTTGTGCTGTGTACAGACTAGAGAGAGTCAAGGAGTTCTAGTGGGAATCGTTGTAGGTGTTACGGCACCGAGTGATCCGGTGGGATCGATTATAGTGGAAATCCTTCGTGTGTCGAAGGCGGGGATGTAGAGCAAGTGTGCTCGAACCTCAAAACAAATCCCTTGTATTTGCGATTGCTCACTCTCTCTCTATCTTTTTTATATCTTGCATACTTTTATTGTGCTCATCTTTACATGCTTGATATACATTGTGTGCTTAATTGATATACATGTTTGGGATTGTTTGCTAAAACTTGTATTCAACCAAAAGAGCCAACGCGGCACCTCAACCCTTATCTAGGGGAATCTAGAGGAGTTAGTCCAGAGCCCTTCACGGGGAATTCGGCTACACTCTTGTGTTGTACGTGGGTGTTTAGTTTAAAGAGTTTAATTTAGGTCATAATAGTTTTTAATTCCGCATTATTTGACATTTAGTGACCATTAGATTAGCCATCACCTATTCGCCCCCTCTAGGTGATCCTACAATTGATATCAGAACCAAGTGCTCTGAATTTGGGTCTCACAACCTAGAGTTAAAGATCCTCATTTTTAGGCTAATCACAATATTTGTACACACACCATGGACTTCATGTCACCACCCACCTTTGACATTCTTAACATCCAAATTTGGAAGGTTAAGATGTCTATGTACCTCAAAGTTCTAGGCATTCATGTTTATCTTGCTACCACTAAAGATTCATATGTTAATAGCAAGAATAATGAGGCTAATGCAAAAGCCCTTAATGCTTAAAGTCTACCCTACATGATGATTATTTATCTAGGGTTTCTAATGTTGATTCGGCTTTTGTAGCTTGGAACATCATCACCTCCCTTGGCGAAAAGGATCTATATTATACCGGGAGCGATTCAGATGTTGGAAGTGACGTCTCCAACAAGTGCTATATGGTCCAAGGGGATAACCTCCTTGAGGTAACTACCGAATCTGAGGTAGATGAAAATGACATGTCATATGATGAGCTTGCTTGTTTTTGTCAACAATTACTTGAAAAATATGACATGCTAAGAAAAGATAATAAAAATTTGAAAAAGAATTTTGATAGCATGCTAAAGGAAAAAAGATTCATTTAGAACTAAGGTTGCATGCATTGAAAAAGAAAATGAATTTTTGAAAAATGAGAATGTTTCCTTGCTTTCCAAATTAAATGATCTTTGTGAAGCAAACACTTGTTTGAAAAATGAAATTATTTTGGTGGAAAAACAAAAGGAAGTCGTTTTTCAAGAAAATATATTTTTAAAAGAAAAATGATTGAAAAAGAATAAGAAAATGTTTTTCAAAAGAAAAAGAAAATTGTTTCACAATCTCACCATGCTTTACATGCCACCATTGATGAAAGTGAGATTAAATTTTTGAAAAATAAAATTAATTGTTTGAGCTCAACTTTGAGTTCATGCGCATTTAATCATAAGAGATTAGAGTCTTTGTTTTAAAGAAACAAGCCCCACATGTTCATGCACATCATCATGCATATGCATACTTTGCATGCCATGATCACAAACACACTCATATGCATCCTAAGGTGTACAAGTGTACACATTGTGGCCGCAAAGGCCATTTAGCAAATTTTGTTTTGATAAGATGCATCATTTAAATTTTGCTAATAAAAATGTTTGGGTCCCTTATAAGACTAACCCTCAAGGACCAAGAAAAAATGGGTACCAAAACCCCCACCTTTTTTTTGATGTAGGTGAGGGCTCTCACACGACGTGAGAGGGATGGTGCCTTGATGGTGGATGCACATGGACATGATGGACACATATATAGATGCATCGCTATCAAGGAGTTTTGGTGGGACAACCGCCAAGTTTGAAGATTTGGAATAGTTCTTTGGTTGGTAACTATTTCTAAACTCCTAGTTTATTTACATGCGTGTTCATATTTTTAGCATGTTGATGTTTTAGGTTTTGTGCTTCATGTGGTAAATACTACTTTAAATGTAGTTTTTATTAAAACTTGAATTTATACATGTACAAGTAGTGAGTAACAAATTGATTCATATATGTTTGCACTTCATGCTCATTTGTACCCACTATATGCACATGTATAGCTTAGTTTGATGATTTCCTCATTTACACTTGTTTGCTAATTTTCGTGTTTTACTTCATGTATATGCATTTTTATTCAAATCTAATAAATATACATGTATATCCTTTTTGAGTCTCTTGCCTTCGTGCAAATACTATTAATAGACTCATTTTATGTTTGGGATATGTATGCATATTGCTAGATTTAGATAAATCATACATATACCTAGAAGTTTATTGTTTTTAATGAAAAATAAATTTTCATGTTTTGTTTGATAAATAAAATGAATAATTTGTTTTGATCATTTTGAGCCTTAATGACTATTTTCATGAAAATGCAATATACATGATTCTTGTACACTCATACTTCATTTGTTTTGTCATGACTTTGATTCATGAACACTTTTATGAGCCTTATCATTTTGAGTGTCAACTCTTGCGTATTTGGATAGATTTATGAAATACATATAATTTGGTTTCATGTTTTTGAAGGATCTTTAACTAGTTTTTCAAAAATTAATTTAACTAGTTATTTATTCTTCAATGTTTTATGAGTTATACACATGATCCTATTATTGTTTCAATTGGTATCATTGAATCATTTCAATTGGTATCAATTTGATTCTATTTTTGTATATACTCATATTTTGTTTTCCTATATTTGTATGTATCAATTTCATTGGTATACTCATTTTTCATACATATATATGAGTTATTTGTGCTTGAGTTAAAATTGTTTTACATATTTAAAGCACAAAGTTGTTTATGATGAGAAAATAAAAATTTAAGAAATTATCAAGATTGTTTTATTGAGAAAATTCAAAATTTGTTTTATAAGAAAAATCAAAATTTTTGATTTATATTGCCTATATGCAAGGAGAGCAACATCTCTTCTACATATAGATTCATGTTGAGTGTATTGTATTGAGGAGCTTGACAACTCTTATTTATGTGGTACACGTGTGTAGGGGGAGCTTCACATCTCCTCTTATGCATGACATAATATGTGTTATGTGAATTGGGGCTTGTCATCCCTTTTTCATGTAATGCATATGTGTAGGGAAGCTAACTTAACGTCTTCCTCTTCATGAATGTATATCGCATATAATCCTTATTGATTGATTTATGTTTACCCCTTCATTGGTTTCTTGTTGATGATTGACAAAAAGGGGGAGAAGTATTTGAGATATATGCATGTTTTCCTTACTTAAGGGGGAGAAGTATTTTTTCCTTGCTTAAGGGGGAGTAGTATTTGTGTTTATGCATATATGTTTTGTTTTGCAGATAGGAGAAAAAGATTTTGTGATTTTATTTTATGCTTGATTAGCATGTTTACTCCTTCATTTGCATACATGTTTTTGAGCATACATTGCATATTTAATTGCTTATTTGTGATGCGTTAAGGGAGAGCTTCTTTGAAGCTTTACTTTAATCCATGCATATATAACTTCATGAGTTTTGTCATCATCAAAAAGGGGGAGATTGTTGACCCGAAAGCCCATCACTCTAGTTTTGATGATGATCAACTCATGTAGTTATAGTACTAATGATCTTGTGTTTAATTAGTGACAGATTTATGATCAAGATCTTAGTAGGTGCATAGCTTCAACAAAGGATTTAAAGTCATGTTTTGGAGCTAGCACGATTTGATCCAAGAGCCATTGGATCGTGTTTGGACCAAGTCAAGAAGATGAGAAGGCTTCAAGTGAAGACTTCAAGAAGATGAAGACTTGAGTCTAGGTTTGTTTTTAGAAGATTTTATTTTAGATAAAATGTAAAGAATATAATAGTTGGTGGATTGCTCAAGTATCATAATACACACACACTCTTGATTTAGTTTGTTTTAGAAAAGATTTTTCTCTTTGACAAAATATCTTGTGGTTTTGGTATTCAAGTTTTATGTTTTAACCAAAATCTTGTTTAGAGCTTAATGTCAAAACATAGATATTTCATCATGTTTGTGTAGTGGATCATATCCATACACTCTATGCTACAAATGAGTTTAAATATCTTGTTTTTGTATTTGGTGAAGTTTTTAGAAAAACAAGTTTTGGAAAATCAAGTTTGAAAAAATACAGTTTCATTTGAGCCAATATTTCCAACTTACAAAAATAGTCCAAATCATTTGTAACATGCCTTGATTTGTACAAGCATGTTTGTTTATTAAAGTATATTGGTAAAACTATTTTTGTAGATTTTTCAGTATTTTATGGGATTTTATTTGAGCCAAAAAGACCAAGTTTTTTAATCCCTTAACTTTGTTTCCTGGCTTCAGCCGGTCGACCGGGACGGTCGACCGCAGCTTGAAGTCGGCCGACCGTCACGGTCGACCGACGTGCACGCCAGTTCTGGTAGGAGGCCGGTCGACCGACCCGGTCGACCGTCCAGAGAGCTCTGCTCTCTGGAAAGGCCCGGCCGACCGGGCGGTCGACCGGACAGAGAGATTTGCTCTCTGTATCCTGGCCTCGGTCGACCGACCGGTCGCCTGATGGCACAACGGTCTGAAATATGACCGTTGGCCGGTCGACCGGGTGGTCGAACGACAGTTCTGTCAGACCCAACGGCTAGTTTTTCTAGCCCTATAAATTTGGGGGTTTGGGCATTGTTTTTCTACAAGATTTTAGAGGACTTTGAGGCAGTTTTCCCACTTCTTTAAAAGAGTTTCTCCACTAAATTGAGAGCTAATACTTCCAATCAAAAGGGAGTTTTTATCAAGAGTGTTAAAAGAGATTTCTTGAGTTTTCCTCCACCATTCTCATCCTTGTTTTTCTCACACAAACACTTGAGCAATCCATTGCTATATCTACCATATAGGGAGTTTGTTGTGAGAGGATTTTCGGTGATCAAGTGTTGTGATCACCAAAGTTCTACTTTGTACTATGAGGAGGCGACAAGTGTGTTCGCGGTGCTTAGAGTTCGTGTGTGAACTCTTGTTTGAGGTGCGGCCTCGACGAGCTTGTGGGGCTTGTGGTGTGTACGGACTAGAGAGAGTCTAAGGAGTTCTAGTGGGAACTCGTTGTAGGTGTTGTGGCACCGAGTGATCCGGTGGAATCGATTATAGTGGAAATCCTTCGCGTGTCGAAGGCGGGGATGTAGAGCAAGTGTGCTCGAACCTCGAAACAAAGCCTTGTGTTTGCGATTGTTACTCTCTCTATCTCTTGTTTATATCTTGCATACTTTTATGTGCTCATCTTTACATGCTTGATATACATTGTGTGCTTAATTGATATACATGCTTGGGATTGTTTGCTAAAACTTGTATTCAACCAAGAGAGCCAACGCGACACCTCAACCCTTATCTAGGGAAATCTAGAGGAGTTAGTCCAGAGCCCTTCACAGGGAATTCGGCTACACTCTTGTGTTACACGTGGTGTTTAGTTTAAAGAGTTTAGTTTAGGTCATTATAGTTTTTAATTTCGCATTATTTGACATTTAGTGACCATTAGATTAGCCATCACCTATTCACCCCCTCTAGGTGATCCTACAATTGGTATCAGAACCAAGTGCTCTGAATTTGGGTCTCACAACCTAGAGTTAAAGATCCTCATTTTAGGCTAATCACAATATTTGTACACACACTATGGACTTCATGTCACCACCCACCTTTGACATTCTTAACATCCAAATTTGGAAGGTTAAGATGTCTATGTACCTCAAAGCCCTAGGCATTCATGTTTATCTTGCTACCACTAAAGATTCATATGTTAATAGCAAGAATAATGAGGCTAATGCAAAAGCCCTTAATGCTTTAAAGTCTACCCTAAATGATGATTATTTATCTAGGGTTTCCAATGTTGATTTGGCTTTTGTAGCTTGGAACATCATCACCTCCCTTGGCGAAAAGGATCTATATTATGCCGGGAGCGATTCGGATGTTGGAAGTGGCGTCTCCAACAAGTGCTATATAGTCCAAGGGGATAACCTCCCTTAGGTAACTACCGAATCTGAGGTAGATGAAAATGACATGTCATATGATGAGCTTGCTTGTTTTGTCAACAATTACTTGAAAAATATGACATGCTAAGAAAAGATAATAAGAATTTGAAAAAGAATTTTGATAGCATGCTAAAGGAAAAAGATTCATTTAGAACTAAGGTTTCATGCATTGAAAAAGAAAATGAATTTTTGAAAAATGAGAATGTTTCCTTGCTTTCCAAATTAAATGATCTTTGTGAAGGAAACACTTGTTTGAAAAATGAAATTATTTTGGTGAAAAAACAAAAGGAAGTCGTTTTTCAAGAAAATAATATTTTAAAAAGAAAAATGATTGAAAAAGAACAAGAAAATGTTTTTCAAAAGAAAAAGAAAATTGTTTCACAATCTCACAATTCTTTACATGCCACCATTGATGAAAGTGAGATTAAATTTTTGAAAAATAAAATTAATTGTTTGAGCTCAACTTTGAGCTCATGTGCATTTAATCATAAGAGATTGGAGTCTTTGTTTTCAAAGAAACAAGCTCCACATGTTCATGCACATCATCATGCATATGCACACTTTGCACGCTATGATCACAAACACACTCATATGCATCCTAAGGTGTACAAGTGTACACATTGTGGCCGCAAAGGCATTTAGCAAAATTTTGTTTTGATAAGATGCATCATTTAATTTTTGCTAATAAAAATGTTTGGGTCCCTTATAAGACTAACCCTCAAGGACCCAAGAAAAAATGGGTACCAATGAAAGGATACCTAGAGGGGGGTGAATAGGTGATGGCTAATCTAATGGTCAGTTAAGGATGAATGATGCAAATAATGCGGAAGCTAAAAGCAAATATGACCTAATTTAAACTTTACACTAAACACTATGTATAACACAAGAGTGTTGCCGAATTCCCCGTGAAGGGCTCTGGACAACTCCTCTAGATTCCCCTTGAATGGGTTGAGGTGCCGCGTTGGCTCTCTGGTTGAATACAAGTGTTAGCAACAATCCCACGCAAGTGTATCAATTTAAGCACACAAGTATATCTAGCATATAAAGATGAACAATAAACACATGCAAGATATAATAAGAGACAAAGAGAGAGAGAGCAATCGCAAACACAAAGGGTTTGTTTCGAGGTTCGAGCACACTTGCTCTACATCCCGCCTTCGACACACGAAGGATTTCCACTATGCAAGATCCCAATGGATCTCTCCTCGGTGCCGCAACACCTACAAGCCCTCGGACTCCCTAGTCCCGTACACACGCAAGCTCACTAGCTCGCCGAGGCCGCACCTCAAACACGAGTTCGCACCCGAACCCGAAAACACCAAGTCCTCACTAGGACCCAAACAATCACGAGCACACTTGCCCGTCTCCTCAAAGAACAAAGAAAAGATCTTTGGTGATCACAACACTTTGATCACCTAAAGCACTCTCACTACAACACACCTATAGGATGAATAATCAATGGATAGCTCAAGTGTGGTGTGAGAAAAACAAGGAAAGAATCTTTGGTGAAAAACTCAAGAAATTTCTTTTAAACACTCTTGATAAACTCTCCTTTTAATTGGAAATATTTGCTCTAATTTTGTGGAGAAAAACCTCTGGAATGAATGGGAAAAACTGGCTCTAAGAGTCTCCAAAATCTTCTTGCAAAACAATGACAAAACCCTCAATTTATAGGCTGCCAGAAAACTAGTCGTTGGGGTCTGTCAGAGCAGCTGGTCGACCGGTGCGGTCGACCGCCAACGATCAGAAATCAGACCGTTGGAGCCACGGTCAACCGCCAGGGTTGACCGACCCACTGGAGCTGAGAGTCCAACTCTCTGTCGGTCGACCCGTGCGGTCGGCCGAACTTTCCAGAGAGCTCTGCTCTCTGGAGCGGTCGACCGGCACGGTCGGCCGTTCTCCAGTACACAAAGGCGTGCATGTTTGTGCACGTCGGTCGACCGGTCCGGTCGGCCGACTTCAGTATTAGTCGACTATAAAGGTAGGCAAGTCGACTAGCTGAAGCCTGAAAACAGTTTTCTGGGATTAAAAAGTTTGTCTTTTTGGCTCAAATAAAATCCCATAAAATACTTAAAAATCTACAAAAATAGTTTAACCAATATACTTTGATAAACAAACATGCTTGCACAAAATCAAGGCATGTTATAAAAGATTGGACTATTTTTGTAATATGAAAATATTTGGCTCATGATAAAAAACTGTTTTTTTTAAAACATGTTTTCTAAACTTTGTTTTTCCAAAACATCTTCAAAATACAAAAACAAGATATATAATTCATTTTAAGGTATAGTGTGTATGGATATGATCCACTACACAATCAAGATGAAATATCTATATTTTTGGCATTAAGCTCTAAATATGGTTTTGGTTAAAAGATAAGTATATGAGAAACACCAAAAATCAAACTTGTATTTTTCAAAATGAAAAATCTTTTCTAAACCAAAAAAAAAAATCTTTATGAAAACAATTCTATCAAGAGTGTGTGTGCATGGTATACTTGAGCAATCCACCAACTATCTATCCTTTACATTTTACTCTAAAACAAAAACAAAATCTTATACCTAGACACAAGTCTTCATCTTCTTGAAGTCTTCAATTGAAGGCTTCTCATCTTCTTGACTTGGTCCAAGCTTGATCCAAAAGCTCAAGCTCCTTGGATCACACCGTGCTAGCTCCAAATCTTGACATTTTATCCTTTGTTGAGCTATGCACCTACTAAGATCTTGATAATGAATCTGTCACTAATTAAACACAAGATCATTAGTAAACATAACTTCATGAGTTGATCATCATCAAAACTAGGGTGATAGGCCTTTGGGCCAACAATCTCCCCCTTTTTGATGATGACAAAACTCATGGAGTTATATATGCATGGATTAAAGTAAAGCTTCAAAGAAGCTCCCCCTTAACTCATGCGTACCAAATAAATAGTAGATATGGCAATGAGGCACATGAATATGTATGCAAGTATGGAGATAAAACATGCAACAAGCATAATCAAATCTTTTTCTCCTATTTGCAATACAAAAACATATATGCATAAATAACAAGGAAGACAAATACTTCTCCCCTTAAGCAATGAAAACATGCATATAAACTCAAATACTTCTCCCCCTTTTTGTCACTCATCAACAAAGGGTTCAAAGTAAAATCAAATCAAACAAATTTTTCTCCCTTTTTGTCAAAAACAAAGAGATCAATAAGGGGTTAAACAAATCAATCAATAAGGATTTATATGCGATATACATTCATGAAGAGGAAGACGCTAAGTTAGCTTCCCTACACATATACATTACATGAAAGAGGGATGACAAGCCCTAATTCACATAACGCATATTATGTAATGCATAAGAGGAGATGTGAAGCTCCCCCTACACACGTATATCATATAAAGAAGAGTTGTCAAGCTCCTCAATTTATAATATACTCAACATGAATCCATATGTAGAAGAGATGTTAAGCTCTCCTTGCATATAGGAAATACATACCAAAACATTTTTTTTTTTTAAACAAATTTTTAAAGGTATCAGAGCTCTTGTAAAGCAAACAAATTTTAAGATCCCAAATTTAAAATAGTCATTATTATAAAACATATTGATACCAATAGTAAACATAATGATCCAAAATTTTTATTTTTCATCATAAACTTTGTGCTTTTAAAAATGTGAACCAATTGAAAGTTAAGCACATGAAAATCATATATATATATATATATGAAATGAGTATACCAATTGAAATTGATACATACATATATAAGAAAACAAACTATGAGTATATATCAAAATAAGTTCATATTGATACCAATTGAAACGATTCAATGATACCAATTGACATAACAATGAGATCAAGTATATAACTCATAACCTACCACCCTTCATATGCTCAAGATAGAAGATTTTCAATGAAGCATGCAAGGCATAATCGCCCATCCATCCTCCCATAAATGGTAGGGGTTTTCAAAAATAGATTTGAAAAAATTTAGCATTTAAAATCACTACCAAATGAGGAACAATAACTAGTTAAAATAATTTTGAAAAACTAGTTAAAGATCCTTCAAAACAATCAAATCATATATTTTTCATGAATCAAGACTAAATACACAAAGTTTTACACTCAAGACCGATTAAGCTCATAAAAGTGTTCATGAATCAAGGTCATGACAAAATAAATAAAGTGTGAGTGTTCAAAAATCATGTGTTTAGCATTTTCATGAAAGTAGTCATTGAAGCTCAATAAGATAAATAACATTTTATAAAACATGAAAATTTATTTTTCTTAAAAAATAATACACTTCTAGGCATATGTATGATTTATCCAATCCTAACAATACACATACATATCCCAAACATAAAGGAGTCTATCAAATGTATTTGCATGAAGGCAAGAGACTCACGGGTATACATGTATATTTATTAGATTTGAATAAAAGATACATATACATGAAGTAAAACATAAAAATTGGCAAAACAAGTGTAAATGAAAGAATTATCAAAACTAGGCTATACATATGCATATAGTGAGTACAAATGAACAATGAAGTGCAAACGTATATGAATCAAATGTGGCTCACTACTTGTACATGTATAAATCAAAGTTTTGACAAATACTACATCTAAACAAGATTTTACCACATGAAGCACAATAAATCATAAAACATGAACATGCGCAAAATATTATGAATGAACAAGCATGATCATAAATAAAATGAGAGTTTAGAGATTGTTACCAACTCCAAAGCTCCAAACATGTTGGTCATCCCACCAAAACTTTCTTGATAGTGGTGCTCCAAATATGTGTCCTTTTAGTTCAAGTGCACCCACCATCAAGGCACCAAATCTCTCACGTCTTGTGAGAGCCCTCACCTACATCAAAAACAAGGGGTGGTGGTTTGGTACCCATATTTTCTTGGGTCCTTTGGGTTAGTCTTGTAAGGCACCCAAAAATTTTTATTATTAGCAAAATTAAAATGATGCAATCTATCATAACAAAACTTTGCTAAATGGCCTTTGCGGCCACAATGTGTACATGTGTACACCTTAGTATGCTTATGTGTAGGAGTGTGATCATGTTGTGCAACATAAGCAAATGCATGGTTATGATGATGTGCATGAACATGTGGAGTTTGTTTCTTTGCAAACATGGACTCCAATCTAGAATGGTTGAATGCACACGAGTTCAAAGTTGAACTCAAACTATCTATTTTATTTTTCAAATTCTTGATCTCACTATCATCAATAGTAGCATGTAAAGACATGTGAGATAAAGAGTCATTTTTCTTCTTTTTAGAAACCTTTTCTTTTTCTTTTTCTTTTTCAAAAATTTTTTTTCAAAATATTATTTTCTTCAAAAATGACTTCCTTTTGAGTTTCCACCAAAATAATTTATCTTTCAAAATAGTGTTCCCTTCAGATAAATCATTTAATTTAGACATCAAGGAAACATTCTCATTTTTCAAATCATTTTTCTTTTTCTAAACATGCAATCTTAGATTTAAATGAATCTTGTTCTATATGCATGCAATCAATGTTCTTTTTCAAAATTTTGTTATCTTTCTTAATCATGTCATACTTTTCAAGCAATAATTGACAAAATGTAGAAAGCTCTTCATATGACATGCTATTATCCTCATCCTCGGATTCGGAAGTTACCTCAAGGGGGTTATCCCCTTGGACCATATAGCACACATTGGAAGGTTCGCTTCCAACATCCGAGTCGCTCCCCGCATAGTATTGTTCTTTTTCGCCAAGGGAGAGGAGGGTGTTCCACACTACAAAAGCCAAATCAATGTTAGCAACCCTAGATAAGTAATTATCATTTAGGGTAGATCTTAAAGCATTTAGGGCTTTTGCATTAGCCTCAATATTCTTACCATCTAAACAATATGCATTATTAGTAGTGGCAAGATAAACATGATAACCTAAGACTTTGAGGTACAAGGACATCTTCACCTTCCATATATGGATGTTAACAATGTCAAACATGGGTGGTGACATGAAGTCCATGGTGTGTGCACAAAAATATTGTGATTAGCCTAAAATGAGGATCTTTAACTCTAGGTTGTTAGACCAAATCAGAGTACCAAGCTCTGATACCAATTGAAAGGATACCTAGAGGGGGGATGAATAGGTGATGGCTAATCTAATGGTCACTTAAGGATGAATGATGCAAATAATACGGAAGCTAAAAACAAATATGACCTAATTAAAACTTTTACACTAAACACTATGTATAACACAAGAGTGTTGCCGAATTCCCGTGAATGGCTCTGGACAAACTCCTCTAGATTCCCCTTGAATGGGTTGAGGTGCCGCGTTGGCTCTCTTGGTTGAATACAAGTGTTAGCAACAATCCCACGCAAGTGTATCAATTTAAGCACACAAGTATATCTAGCATATAAAGATGAACAATAAACACATGCAAGATATAATAAGAGACAAAGAGAGAGAGAGAGAGAGAGAGAGAGAGAGCAATCGCAAACACAAAGGTTTGTTTCGAGGTTCGAGCACACTTGCTCTACATCCCCGCCTTCGACACACGAAGGAATTCCACTATGCAAGATCCCAATGGATCTCTCCTCGGTGCCGCAACACCTACAAGCCCTCGGACTCCCTAGTCCCGTACACACGCAAGCTCACTAGCTCGCCGAGGCCGCACCTCAAACACGAGTTCGCACCCGAACCCGAAAAACACCAAGTCCTCACTAGGACCCAAACAATCACGAGCACACTTGCCCGTCTCCTCAAAGAACAAAGAAAAGATCTTTGGTGATCACAACACTTTGATCACCTAAAGCACTCTCACTACAACACACCTATAGGATGAATAATCAATGGATAGCTCAAGTGTGGTGTGAGAAAAACAAGGAAAGAATCTTTGGTGAAAAACTCAAGAAATTTCTTTTAAACACTCTTGATAAACTCTCCTTTTAATTGGAAATATTTGCTCTAATTTTGTGGAGAAAAACCTCTGGAATGAATGGGAAAAACTGGCTCTAAGAGTCTCCAAAATCTTCTTGCAAAACAATGACAAAACCCCCAATTATAGGCTGCCAGAAAACTAGCCGTTGGGGTCTGTCAGAGTGGCCGGTCGACCGGTGCGGTCGACCGCCAACGGTCAGAAATCAGACCGTTGGAGCCACGGTCGACCGCCTGGGTCGACCGACCCACTGGAGCTGAGAGTCCAACTCTCTGTCGGTCGACCCGTGCGGTCGGCCAAACTTTCCAGAGAGCTCTGCTCTCTGGAGCGGTCGACCGGCACGGTCGGCCGTTCTCCAGTACACAAAGGCGTGCACGTTTGTGCACGTCGGTCGACCGGTCCGGTCGGCCGACTTCAGTATTAGTCGACTATAAAGGTAGGCAAGTCGACTAGCTGAAGCCTGAAAACAGTTTTCTGGGATTAAAAAGTTTGTCTTTTTGGCTCAAATAAAATCCCATAAAATACTTAAAAATCTACAAAAATAGTTTAACCAATATACTTTGATAAACAAACATGCTTGCTCAAAATCAAGGCATGTTATAAAAGATTGGACTATTTTTGTAATATCGAAATATTTGGCTCATGATAAAAAACTGTTTTTTTAAAACATGTTTTCTAAACTTTGTTTTTCCAAAACATCTTCAAAATACAAAAACAAGATATTATAATTCATTTTAAGGCATAGTGTGTATGGATATGATCCACTACACAATCAAGATGAAATATCAATATTTTTGGCATTAAGCTCTAAATATGGTTTGGTTAAAAGATAAGTATATGAGAAACACAAAAAATCAAACTTGTATTTTTCAAAGTGAAAAATCTTTCTAAACCAAAAAAAATCTTTTATGAAAATAATTCTATCAAGAGTGTGTGTGCATGGTATACTTGAGCAATCCACCAACATCTATCCTTTACATTTTACTCTAAAACAAAAACAAAATCTTATACCTAGACACAAGTCTTCATCTTCTTGAAGTCTTCATTGAAGGCTTCTCATCTTCTTGACTTGGTCCAAGCTTGATCCAAAAGCTCAAGCTCCTTGGATCACACCGTGCTAGCTCCAAATCTTGACATTTTATCCTTTGTTGAGCTATGCACCTACTAAGATCTTGATAATGAATCTGTCACTAATTAAACACAAGATCATTAGTAAACATAACTTCATGAGTTGATCATCATCAAAACTAGGGTGATAGGCTTTTGGGCCAACAACCAAAACCCCCACCTTGTGTTTTTGATGTAGGTGAGGGCTCTCACACGACGTGAGAGGGATGGTGCCTTGATGGTGGATGCACATGGACATGATGGACACATATATAGATGCATCGCTATCAAGGAGTTTTGTGGGACAACCACCATGTTTGGAGATTTGAAATAGTTCTTTGGTTTGGTAACTATTTCTAAACTCCTAGTTTATTTACATGCGTGTTCATATTTTTAGCATGTTCATGTTTTAGGTTTTGTGCTTCATGTGGTAAATACTAGTTTAAATGTAATTTTTATTAAAACTTGGATTTATACATGTACAAGTAGTGAGCAACAAATTGATTCATATATGTTTGCACTTCATGCTCATTTGTACCCACTATATGCACATGTATAGCCTAGTTTTGATGATTTCCTCATTTACACTTGTTTTGCCAATTTTCGTGTTTTTACTTCATGTATATGCATTTTTATTCAAATATAATAAATATACATGTATATCCTTTTTGAGTCTCTTGCCTTCATGCAAATACTATTAATAGACTCGTTTTATGTTTGGGATATTTATGCATATTGTTAGATTTAGATAAATCATACATATACCTAGAAGTTTATTGTTTTAATGAAAAATAAATTTTCATGTTTTGTTTGATAAAATAAAATGAATAATTTGTTTTGATCATTTTGAGCCTTAATGACTATTTCATGAAAATGCTATATACATGATTCTTGTACACTCATACTTCATTTGTTTTATCATGACTTTGATTCATGAACACTTTTATGAGCCTTATCGTTTTTGAGTGTCAACTCTTGTGTATTTGATATGATTCATGAAATACATATGATTTGGTTTCATGTTTTTGAAGGATCTTTAACTAGTTTTTCAAAAATTAATTTAACTAGTTATTTATTCTTCAATGTTTATGAGTTATACACATGATCCTATTATTGTTTCAATTGGTATCATTAAATCAATTCAATTGGTATCAATTTGATTCTATTTTTGTATATACTCATATTTTGTTTTCCTATATATGTATGTATCAATTTCATTTGATATACTCATTTTTCATACATATATATGAGTTATTTGTGCTTGAGTTAAAATTATTTTACATATTTAAAGCACAAAGTTGTTTATGATGAGAAAATAAAAATTTAGGAAATTCTCAAGATTTGTTTTATTGAGAAAATTCAAAATTTTATTTTATAAGAAAAATCAAAATTTTTGATTTATATTGCCTATATGCAAGGAGAGCTTAACATCTCTTCTACATATAGATTCATGTTGAGTGTATTGTATATTGAGGAGCTTGACAACTCTTATTTATGTGGTACACGTATGTAGGGGGAGCTTCACATCTCCTCTTATGCATTACATAATATGTGTTATGTGAATTGGGGCTTGTCATCCCTTCTTCATGTAATGCATATGTATAGGGAAGCTAACTTAACGTCTTCCTCTTCATGAATGTATATCGCATATAATTTTTATTGATTGATTTATGTTTACCCCTTCATTGGTTTCTTGTTGATGATTGACAAAAAGGGGGAGAGGTATTTGAGATATATGCATGTTTCCTTACTTAAGGGGGAGAAGTATTTGTTTTCCTTGCTTAAGGGGGAGTAGTATTTGTGTTTATGCATATATGTTTTGTTTTGCAAATAGGAGAAAAAGATTTTGTGATTTTATTTTATGCTTGATTAGCATGTTTACTCCTTCATTTGCATACATGTTTTGAGCATACATTGCATATTTAATTGCTTATTTGTGATGCATGAGTTAAGGGAGAGCTTCTTTGAAGCTTTACTTTAATCCATGCATATATAACTTCATGAGTTTTGTCATCATCAAAAAGGGGGAGATTGTTGGCCCGAAAGCCCATCACTCTAGTTTTGATGATGATCAACTCATGTAGTTATAGTACTAATGATCTTGTGTTTAATTAGTGACAGATTTATGATCAAGATCTTAGTAGGTGCATAGCTTCAACAAAGGATTTAAAGTCATGTTTTGGAGCTAGCACGATTTGATCCAAGAGCCATTGGATCGTGTTTGGACCAAGTCAAGAAGATGAGAAGGCTTCAAGTGAAGACTTCAAGAAGATGAAGACTTGAGTCTAGGTTTGTTTTAGAAGATTTTGTTTTTAGATAAAATGTAAAGAATAGAATAGTTGGTGGATTGCTCAAGTTCATAATACACATACACTCTTGATTTAGTTTGTTTTAGAAAAGATTTTTCTCTTTGACAAAATATCTTTGTGGTTTTTTGTATTCAAGTTTTATGTTTTAACCAAAACCTTGTTTAGAGCTTAATGTCAAAAACATAGATTTTATCATGTTTGTGTAGTGGATCATATCCATACACTCTATGCTACAAATGAGTTTAAATATCTTGTTTTTGTATTTGGTTAAGTTTTAGAAAAATAAGTTTTGGAAAATCAAGTTTGGAAAAATACAGTTTTCATTTGAGCCAATATTTCCAACTTACAAAAATAGTCCAAATCATTTGTAACATGCCTTGATTTTGTGCAAGCATTTTTGTTTATCAAAGTATATTGTAAAACTATTTTGTAGATTTTTTAGTATTTTATGGGATTTTTTTGAGCCAAAAAGACCAAGTTTTTAATCCCTTAACTTTTGTTTCCTGGCTTCAGCCGGTCGTCCGGGACGGTCGATCGCAGGTTGAAGTTGGCCGACCGTCACGGTCGACCGACGTGCACAGACGTGCACGCCAATTCTGGCAGGAGACCGGTTGACCGACCGGTCGACCGTCCAGAGTGCTCTGCTCTCTGGAAAGGCCCCGGCCGACCGGGCGGTCGACCGGACAGAGAGATTTGCTCTCTGTATCATGGCCTCGGTCGACCGACCGGTCGACCGATGGCACAACGGTCTGAAATATGACCGTTGGCCGGTCGACCGGGTGGTTGACCGACAGTTCTGTCAGACCCCAACGGCTAGTTTTTCTAGCCCTATAAATTTGGGGGTTTGGGTATTGTTTTTCTACAAGATTTTTAGGGGACTTTGAGCCAGTTTTTCCCACTTATTTAAAAGAGTTTTCTCCACTAAATTGAGAGCTAATACTTCCAATCAAAAGGGGAGTTTTTATCAAGAGTGTTAAAAGAGATTTTTTGAGTTTTCCTCCATCATTCTCATCCTTGTTTTTCTCACACAAACACTTGAGCTATCCATTGCTATATCTACCCTATAGAGAGTTTGTTGTGAGAGGATTTTCGGTGATCAAGTGTTGTGATCACCAAAGTTCTACTTTGTACTATGAGGAGGCGGACAAGTGTGTTCGCGGTGTTTAGAGTTCGTGTGTGAACTCTTGTTTGAGGTGCGGCCTCGGCGAGCTTGTGGGACTTGTGGTGTGTACGGACTAGAGAGAGTCTAAGGAGTTCTAGTGGGAACTCGTTGTAGGTGTTGCGGCACGAGTGATCCGGTGGGATCGATTATAGTGGAAATCCTTCGTGTGTCGAAGGCGGGGATGTAGAGCAAGTGTGCTCGAACCTCGAAACAAATCCCTTGTGTTTGCGATTGCTCACTCTTTCTCTCTTATCTCTTGTTTATATCTTGCATACTTTTATTGTGCTCATCTTTACATGCTTGATATACATTGTGTGCTTAATTGATATACATGCTTGGGATTGTTTGCTAAAACTTGTATTCAACCAAGAGAGCCAACGTGGCACCTCAACCCTTATCTAGGGGAATCTAGAGGAGTTAGTCCAGAGCCCTTCACGGGGAATCCGGCTACACTCTTGTGTTACACGTGGTGTTTAGTTTAAAGAGTTTAGTTTAGGTCATAATAGTTTTAATTCCGCATTATTTGACATTTAGTGACCATTAGATTACCCATCACCTATTCACCCCCCTCTAGGTGATCCTACAATATGAACATATAACAATATGATAAACTACAGACAGAAGGTAACTAAATAACATGTTAAATAAATAACTGAAGTATAACTGAATAACTACAAGTTTGTAGAGAAAAGGCAACCATTACAACTGTAAACAAACCGCCAATGTCAAGGTGTGTAACCTTGCATATGTCACTAGTCTGGTATATTATCTGGTCATGTGTGCATTCATACGTCATAAGGCAGGGTATCGATTTAGAGCATAACACTATAACTGGAGAATATAACGGGGTTGTATTTTAAGTTACTCAATAATAATCAGTACCGTTTGATATTCCAATCGCCTTCCTACCAGCGCCTCACATCACTGATAGTCCATACTAAAGTTCGCACTCTGACAGAACTTACTCGGCCTGATATGCGAGTACCAAGACCCGAACAAAGGAGAGACCAAATATCACACATTCCTAATATTATTACTATTTGGTTGTTACGTTCTTATGTTATTCTTGTCCCTTTTTCACTGGCGTCCCAAAACACGGCAGTTCACGCTGGAGCCTGCACTTCCAGTAGAACTCATCCGAACTCCGATATGCAAGTACCATTATTCGAATAGGGGAGAGACCAAATAACATATGCTCTTGGTGTTAACATCATACAGGTATGTGTGGATGTTAGTATGCACTGAGAATGCTTATCACGCTAACACCAGGTGGCACAGGCAGGAGGTAGCTCTACAGATTCAAGAGGTGGCCCTCACACATGTGTGGTGTGGCACTTTGCTCCATGTGACACTTTACTTTGAGGGAAATGAATTCTAGAGATGGCCCCCACAGATTCAAGAGGTGGCCCCCACCATGTGTATGGTGTGGCACTTTTCTCCGTTTGGCACTTAGTTCCATTCAGGATCCGCTGGACGCTAGCACGATGGTGGGATACATCATCGTCATCCCGACACCAGGTGGCATGCTCCGCTGGACGCCAGTATGACTGTGCTATTAACAGAGTAATAGTGCAGAGAACATGAGTACAGGGGATATAAGAGTTCAGGGGTACAGGAGTTCAGGAGTATAGGAGTACCAGATGTCTGGTAGCAGTATAATAATCATGCTAAGATCCCCGTAAAAGTGATAATCATGAATATGCAATGTAATACAGGTGTCAGATGTAATATTATCCAGTCAGGTGTCACAGTATATGGTATGCCTCAACTAGTTCTGAATCAATATTGGTAAATAACTACACATGAAATGATGCTAATACAAGCTCATATCAACTACGTAATTAAAGTGCACAATCATGGGTGTCTCATGAAGTAGTACAAGTAGCCAAACTGATAACATATAACGGAAAGCCACATGAAATGATAAGTGTAACATGTAAATGCATACTGACAACGGTAAATAAGGAAATGCACAAGAACGAGCACTCACAACAAAATCAAATAACATTAAACAAAGAAGTGAAACATTTACCTGAACACGATCACAATCCAAAGTACTGAAATTCTAGGATCCCGATAAATCTACATAAATTATTTTAATAGGAATTGTTAGATTTTTAAAAGGATATTTTAAGGAGTTTAAATCTTGATTAATTAGTTTAGGAGTTAGAAATATGATTCTTTAGGTTTAATGAATTTAGTTGGTTTAATTTAAATGAATATCTAATTTTTATTGGATTTTTAATGGGCTTTAAATCATTAAAATACTTAATAAGTCTAGATTTTACCGTTAAGGAGAAATGGTTTTAAAGTGGGTGATTTGAATTAATTTTTGTTGGTATTAGTCTAAAATTTTTATCATAGAAAGTAGAAGTATTATAGATTATTGTTTATATTTTTCTTTATTTTTTAAATTTTTTTACTAATATTTTTTATCGCAAATTCTCTATTCTTCCTTCCTTTCTTTCTTCTTCTTCTTTTTATAGATGCAGCAAGGCCCACCCAGGATGGACAAGGCCAGGCCCAGGCCTAGTCTAGAATTCCTTTTTCTTTTCTTTTTTTTTGGGAACAGGCCCAAGGCCTGTTGCTGGCCGGCATGGCCCGAGTCAGGCCAGGCCGGCCCTGTCCCAACCGGGCCAGACCTGGGCTGGGCTAGCCAGCCCAGCCCAGACCTGGTTCTGGCTTGGCTGCACAGAATTTTGGGTTTTTTATTTTCTTTTTGTTTTTGATTCTTTGTTGTAAACAAAATTCCAGAAAAAATATAAATTAAAAATTATAAGTTGGTAGATCTTCATACATACTTTTGTTAGATTTTAAATTGGGTTTTAATGTATAAAAAATTCATGGAGATCATGGTAGAGACATAATTTTTAATAAACTTTTTATATCAAATAAATTTTGAGAAAATAAATTACTTACTTGGTTTTGATTTGCTCAAATCAAGGTTTTATAGAGTATTAAAATAATGATCCTACAAGAATTTTATTAGATAAGTTTCTAGGAACCAATAATTATATTGCAGTGAGTTTTAGCAGATTGCTAAAATTAATAATTTATTATTTTTTCTTTTAAAAAAATTGAAATTTAATTCACAAATTTAAATCTACTTACTTGAGTTGTTCCTCCTTGTTTACTCCTCAATCCTTGTACCTCGAAACCCCTTTTCGTTTACCATCTGCTTGAGAAGAAAGGAAAGATAGAAGTTGGGAGAGTTGGATTAGGGTTTTTCTTGAGGAAGAAGGGAGTTCACGATCCGCTTGAGGAGAAGGGAAAGATGAAAGTGGAGAGATTTTAGATTAGGGTTTCTCTTGAGAAAGAAGAGAAAAAGGAGTTTGGGTCTTTATATAGGTTATTAGATAATTTAGAAACATGAATTCCAGTTAGGTTTAGATTGTTTAATTTAGTAATTAGGATTAGGATGTGAATTGGATTGGAATTTGAATTATGATTATATATTTAGATTAGATTATAGATTTGGATTAGGATTAAGATTGGGTTTTGGGTTAATGGGTAAGGATCTCAATGGTAATAGATTACATATTATTGGGCTTTAGTTAAAAGAAGTAAGTAATATAAGGAATAAGAAAAATAGAGAGAGGGCTTGCGGGCTTAGTGTTTGGGGTTAAAGAAAAACAGAAAAAGGAGAAGAAAATGAATGAAAATAAGGAAGTGGGCTTGGCTCATGTGGGCTTACCATAAAAAAAAAAAAGAAATCAAAAGGAAAAGAAGAATGGGTTAAGCCTTTGGGCTTGGAATTAAAATAATAATACTACCCATTAATAGTAATTTAAAATAACTAAATATAAGAAATAAGAGTCTACAAGTCATAAATAATAATAATACTAAAAATGATACTAAATCAAGTTAATTAATAATAATAAAATAATAGGTAGGATCAAGTAAATTTTTTAAAAATAATAATATGGTATTTTTAAATAGGGGATATTACAACAACAGACCACCTTTTACCAGCAGAATCTGTGATGTAAAATACTTATTTTACTTCTGATGTCAATATGAATGTGTCTTTTTTGTGACCCTCTTTATTAAGATCCACTAGAGTGAATCCTAACTAGTCGAGTTTAATGCCATTGTATTTCTCCAACCACTTAAAATATAGGAATAAAAAACTTGGTGTAATCTAACACCTATATCTCCTCGATCACCCTATAGTATGACATGATTGCAAATATTAGATTTTTGTCTTTGGCACTGAAAATATACATTGCTTGAGCCATTAACGTCACCCTATTATTTTATGGAGTGTACCTGTCATCATGTGTTTTTGTGTAACAATAAGAATCATTTGTAGAATACCTATAATAAGACAAGACACTCATGTGAGGCCCATGCACTTACCATCTCAAATTTTCAGAAATACAATTTGGTGAATTTGTTAATTGAGCATCAATTCGATTTCGAAGCAATTTATTGAATGATTTATTGTGTTTATTTATTTCTTACTTTTCTATTTTAATTTAATTGGATTGATGCGGCTTATATAGTCCATATGCTCATTTATATAAAGTAGTATTTTTTCAGTGTTATTCAAGATATATCTATGTGCTTGACATAACAAGTTATTATTAATAGAAATCACACAAAGACCACTGATTGTAAAATGAGAGTGATAAGAATTACTGTTTAGCTTTGGGCTAACAGGTCCTGTCCACGAGGAGGAATGCGATGAAACCTTTTCGGTGTTTTTGTTTAACAAGCAAAGAATGGTGTTAGTGTTTTTTTTTGTTGAAAAGAGAATGGAGAGTAAGGAAGTGATTTTAAAGAAAAATTAAAAACATAGAGAAGGCTTTGGAAAAGGTGATTTTTAAAAAATGTTGAAGATTGTTAGGTTGTTTTATAATATAGGACAAAAATCTAGGCTCACTAATTTTCTACTCAATTATTTGCTTATCTCCAGAACATTTTAGTAAATCACTTTTATCATAGACAAAACCTTTAGTTTCTTTTAATGTCCAAGTAAAACAAATAAGATTGTTTTGGTTTAAATCTTAAGGCCTTTCTTAACACATCATTAAAAAGAGAATGTTAAACCATCAAGCACGAAGAAGCAAGTATGAATAAAAACATTTTAAAGATATTTATGCTTTGAAAGTCCAAGTTTAAAAGAAAAACATCCTCATGAGCATTCAAGAACAAAGTTTATCTCAGGCATTATTATGATTCAAGAGAGTCGCTTTCATAAAAATCAATCAAGAGAAAGGATGTAGAAGAGATTAATTAGTGAGCCAAGAAAATAGTTTAGCTACTCATGATAGAAAGAAAACAAACAAGAGAATGCAAATAAAATATAGACATACCGAATTGAGTCGAGTTGAATAAGCAAGTTGAATCTCCTTTAATTGTCACTTCAAGGATGAATTACACACTCAATTCCACTCCTCTCTATGCTGGTCTAAACTGAAAAGTAAAGATGAGATACAGTTTCTCACTAACAATATTCCTAAAATCCTAAAAATAAACAAAAATTTTAATCCTAGTCTTTGCTACTCTTTTCTCTACGAATGCAGTATTTTTAGGGAAAAGCCAAATGGGGGAGGTCGTACAAAGATAGGGGGAGCAAACGCTCCCCAACAACCTTAACCAAGCCACGAAAATGCGGCCAAAGGCCGCGTTTCCTCGGCCATTGTGTGGCCAGGTGGCCACACCTGGTTGGAGGCACTCCCTTGCGTGGTGATTACCCTTTATCTCCTGCTGGTTTTCCCGTTTCAGCTCTAGGATTTGACAAAACGACCTTTGATCTTTGGATTTAACCACTTGATTTGGGAAGATTTATTTTAACCTATTTTCAACTTCTCTGATTTGCTATGATCTGCCCTTATTTTCTGATTTCTAATTAATTCTGAACTTAATCTGAATTTGATGGGCTTTTGGGCTCGTTTCTCTTCCCTTTCCTTAAGCAATGGGCCTGCACTTTATAAAGGGGAAAAAGACTTATTAATAGGATTTATTAGATAACAAACATGGTAATGTGATAATATATATGCAATATATGTGACCGATCACACCTCCACACTTATCTTTTGCTCGCCCTCGAGCAAAACATCAAAACTAATTCTAATCAATTTATTAGACCACTTTCGTAGGTTACTCGACTGCACTGAGCATGTGCAACAAGCCGTTAAACCTCTAGGTTACCCCTAGAGGACGAGTTTTTGTCTCATGAGGGTTTTCAGTGGATTGCGCCTACAAAATCCATAAAGAAAGAGAAAAAATGTTAGAATTTTCGAAAAGCATTTTGAAAAGAGAGAAAATATTTGAGATAAAATTGTAAGAGTTCAAGTAATCTATAAGTTATAGGAAAATCAAACTTTTAATTCCTAAACTTAGTCTCTATTCAAAAACATGTCATCAATCAAATTAAGGAGTTAAATTGTATTTCTCATTTAGTCTATTATTTTACCCTAAATCATATGCACCTTCGTGACCGTGAAGTTTTGACTAAGGGTTCTTTAACTTCAACTCTTATCCCTTATTTATATTTTGTTATTTTTTTGAGTGATATTATTCCTCAATTCCATTAGGCTTTGTAGTCTACTAATATAATGAGCCTTTAGTCGGTGACACCCAAATCGGATAGTCTTAGGGCACCAGATGAGAAAATACCCCTAAGGACTTAAACACTCAAGCAAATAAGGCCACGAAACTAAGGGTTTTTATTTATAAATTTGATTGAGGCAAAACCTGCACAAAAAATACAGAATTTTAGATTTAGAAATAAAGATGTGCAAGTGCTCAATTCTTACCGCTATAGCAAGTGGCTATGCGGGTCGTGATCCACAAGGAGGGTTTTGCGATAGAAGCGTTTACGTTTTTGTATTGAAATCTTTATAAAAACCAAACGAGAGTTCTTCTCTGTTTTTAAGTTAAGAAAATGGAAATTATGTTAAAGTTAGAAGAAAATGAGAGATGAAGAAGGTGGGAAAAATCAGAAAATGATAAAAGCGATTATGTACAAATGGAGTGAGTGGAGAAGAAAGAGTTGGAAGAGGTGGTGATTTAATTTACAGAAATGAAAGGAAGGAAAGAAGATGAAGAAATACTTACCTAGGTTGAGTGATGACTTACCTGGAAACCGTTGCTTGTTTTACCTTTGCTTCGGAGGCGTTCAACGCATAGATCATAAGCTCGAGCTCAGTCCCCGTGCACATTATATCGTCAAGCCTAGCAAGAACGAAGTGATGCGGATCTTGGAAGAGGAGAACGTCTTCATGAACTATCGCTGGCTCTCACGTAGCTTAGTTATATTTGCTTTGGAATTCACTTGTAAACTCAATAGATACAACCAAGGTAAAGTAGAAGAGGAAGAGGAAAGCAAAACAAAATACGAACATAAAAAGAAGCTTTTACCTTTTTAATTGCAGAGACAATGGAAGAAAGGAGGAGGGTACATCGGTGTCACTCTCAACATCAGCCTCTCTCTCTTACTTACATGAATCTTCATCTAACCTAAGGTTACATACAAATTACATAAGAAGAAAAGAAAAACCTAAACTACAAAGAATGAAAACTAGGCTAAATCCTAATCTGCCCTCCCTTCTCCCTGCTCAGCTAAAACCAGTATTTATAGGCAAAAAACCTAAAGGAGAAGATCCCAGGAAGATTGGGGGAATCTCCTGGTCTGATGTATTTCCCGTATCTTCTTCTGATTTTCTTGTTTTTTTCTTCAAAAGTTGACAAAACAGCCTTTGATTGTGCTTGATTCAGGGAGGATTCTTCTCAACCTTCTTATATGCCAAGATTTTGCCTTGATTTAGGGAGGATTCTTCTCAACCTTCCTTATATACCAAGATTTTGCCCACAGGGAGGATTCTTCTCAACCTTCCTTATATGCCAAGATTTTGCCCTGATTTCTTCATCTTGATTCAAGGAGGATTCTTCTAAACCTTCCTTATATGCCAAGATTTTGCCCTGATTTCTTCATTTCAAATTTATTCTGAATTAATCAGAATTTGGTGGGCTTTTGGGCTTGTTTCTCTTCATGTCCTTAAGGAATGGGCCTGCAAATAAATTAAACATTTAATTATGACAAAGCAGATTTTATTCTATAATAAGTATGGAAATATGATAATAAATGTGCAACATTAGTAACCAATCACACCCCCATACCTATCTTTTGCTCGTCCTCGAGCAAAACAGCTAAACTATACTAAGGATTATTAGACCACTTTCGCAGGTCACGCGATTGCACTGAGCATGTGCAACAAGCCGTTAAACCTCTAGGTTTCCCCTAGAGGACGAGTTTTGTCTCGTGAGGGTTTTCAGTGGATTACACCCACAAAATCCATAAAGAAAGAGAAACAAAGAGTTAGTATTTTCGAAAAGCATTTTGAAAGAGAAAAATATTTGAAATATAATTGTAAGATTGAAGCAATCTATAAGTTATAGGAAAACTGAATTTTTCATTCCTAAACTTAGTCTCTATTCAAAAATTTGTTATTAATCAAAGTAAGGAGTTAAATTGTACTTCTCATCTAGTCTATTACTTTACCCTAAGTCATATGCACCTTGTGACTGTGAAAATTTTGACTAAGGGTTCTTAACTCTAACTCTTATGCCTTATTTATATATATATAATTTTTTTTTTTTTTTTTTTTGGGGTGGTATTATTCCTTAGTTTAGGCTTTCTAATCTGCCCATGTAACGAGCCTTTAATCGATGACTCCCAAACCAGACGGCCTTAGGGCACCGGGTGAGAAGACACCCCTCGGACTTAAGGACTCAAGCAAACAAGGCCACAAAACTAAGGATTTTATTATATGGACCTCTTTGAGGCGTGAACACTTATGCTTTATTAGGCACAAATACCCAGCTTAATCAGAGGATTTTTATATATATTTTTCTTTTCAAACTTATCTAATCATCTTTCGCATAAATACTAAGGCTTTCTTAGGCCAAAGCACCTAGCTAATCAATAATTAGATTGTTTATCTTTTTTTTTTTTTTTTTTTATAAGGCATAAGAATCTTTGTTTTTGAACCCTAAGTGTGTAAGTGTATGAAGGGTGCATATTTCATCAAGGTAAAGATCAAGACTAAATTACTTTGACAAATTTTCTTCCTAACCCTTAAAATCAAACAAATAATCTTATTTTGACCAAGTATAAGAAATCCTAATTTAGATTTTCCTATTCCTTAAAATTAACTTAATTTCTTACAAAAAATATGTCAAAATATTGTTTCTATTTTCAAAAAGTTTTTAAAAGTAAAGAAAATGTTAATTTTTTATTTTTTATTTTTTAAACAAAAAGAAAGTTATGTTAGACCCTCCCCCACACCTATCTCATGCATTGTCCTCAATGTATGAATTAATGCATAGATGCATGAAAAAGAAGAAAGGGAAGGAAAAGGTTACCTTAAGGTGGTGGTTCCGGTGGCGGTCTGATTGGTCCACGAAACGCGGCCCAATCAACTTTTCTTGGGTCTCGGAGGAACCCACCAGAAATATCTTTAATATAACCCATTAAAAAGATAAATCCATGAAGGATCTTTATTAAATATTTAACCCCATCTAATTTCCATATTTCATAACTAATTTCGGAGTCAAATTTGTCAACCACCTCGTCCCAGAATGGAGTATGAAATGATAGAACAGTTGACTTGGACTCAGGAAGGACAGGAACTAATACTGACTCAGGAAGGTGACTTAAGTCAAGTAAAGATTCAGGAGTCGAAATAGGTTCAAAAATTGGGTCCAAGTCAAGAAGTTGAAACTCAAGTCCACATGTATTTTCCAACAATGGAATGTGACCTAATATGGGTGATTCTAGTTCAGGGATGAGAGGTGATGGAATCAAAACCGACTCTAGAATATTATTCAAGTTTGGTAATAGAACAGGAGTCAATATTGATTCAGAAAGTTGAACTGGATCACAAATTTGAGAATCTAGGTCACATATCTCATTGAGTTCAATATCATAAAAATGAGAACTTGCCAATTTGTCAATAGGATCTTCAAAAGTGTATAATTGGTCAAGTTCAATATGATCCTCAAAGATGGGTGATTCAATTTCATTATGAATTGGTACAGGATCCAATGTTGACTCCGGGAAAAGATCGAAATCAGGTGAAGATACCGGAGTCATAATCGAATCGGGAAGTAAAATAGAATCACTAAGTTGGGGTTCGGGATCATATTCATTTTCAAGTTCTATTTCAGGAAAAGGATAACTTGCTAAACTGTCAATATCTTTTTCAAAATTTGGAGTTTGGGCAAGTTCAAATGGTTGTTCTAAAATGGAATCTTGATTTCCAAAACTACATGATTCTTCGGCTCTAACAGAATAGTTAGTGACATCAGGACGGTGGGAACGCAGAGATTCGACCATCATATCTATGTCACGGTTACGAGTGTTTTGAGCCTGAGTCATGGCTTCAAGCATCTTTTCATAGTTGATAGGTTCATTGTTTTGATGAAAAGATGAAGAATTGTCTTGGAAGTGGTAGTGAAATTGTGAGTCCATCAGATTTTGGGATTTATGTTTGGACTCACGCATACTCATTTCCATAATTGATGGTTTCCTATTTTGGACGGGTGGAACTGAGTATGAATCTTGAACATAATATGGACTGGGTGGAGAAGGACAATTTGGTTGAAAATCTGACTCGGGGTAGGTGAATCCCCACTGACTCTGTGAAGAGTTGAAATCGTTATGGAAATTATAGTCATACGATGGGGGACATGGGTTATATTGATTCGGATAAGACCAATCCGGCACACTAGGTTGGTCAAAGTTATGATTTGCCGGGTTGGTAATATCCGAAAATGAAGTCGGTGTGTAATATGGATTATTATTGTAGTTGAAAAAATTATTATTATGGTCCATATCACACAATAGAATACAAACAAATAAACAAACAAAAAAGAAAAAATTTTTTAGCCTAAGTTAGGGTAGACTTAGGACCTAGACGACTCCTAACTGGTTAGACTGTCCACGGGAGGTCTAATGTAGACTTTAACCACAAGCTAATCAGCCAGGTCAGGGCAAGGTTGGTGGGAGGTTTTCCGTCAAAGACGTTCCTTAATTAAATAACCACCAACCTTCGGGCTTTCGGCCCTCAATCCCTTTCCTAGACACTGATTTTGCAGGAGTTAGATTCCAACATTTTCCCCCCTTAGGATAATCTCCTAATTGAGTCCGAGATGTCCCTAGGGCCAACGTCTACTCAATTTTAGTTAGGCTTGGGTTAGTGAGTGCTTGGAATGTAATTTTTGGGCTAAGGAAGGGTGATCAAATTCCCACCTTATCTTGTTAATGGGTTAGTGCCCTTAAGATCAATTTGTGCAAGTGTACAAGATATGTAAGATTCACTCAAAGCGATTAAATCAACCAAGAAGTGAGTCTTATGCTAAATGCAATGCATACGTACCTTGCTCCAGCACTCTTCAACAGTAAAAGTAAATGAATTGAAAAGACACGTGCCTAAAATGCAAACGTCTAATCAATTTTTAACTTTTGCAACAAACTTTTTACTGTTGATTATTAGCAGGCTTATGTGATTGCATATAAGAAATAAAGTTGCAGAAAACTAGAATTTTGCAAAGCATGCAGCCCTGCAAAAACCAATTAGTAGTGAACTCTTCCTTACCGCGGAAACGTGGCTAAAGCCGAGAAAACGCGACAATTCAGAGGGTACTTGGTCTCTGTTTTCTAGAACAGAGGCCCAAGACCACTTATATGTTTCTGCAATCCTTTTTTCCGGCTTTGCTTGCCCTATAACCTGCAACAGAGAAGAAAATTCATTTTAGTTCTAAAAATTCAATATAAATCAGATTTCAATAAAAACCATTACCCTCCCCGGCAACGGCGCCAAATTTGATTGAGGCAAAACCTGCACAAAAAATACAGAATTTTAGATTTAGAAATAAAGATGTGCAAGTGCTCAATTCTTACCGCTATAGCAAGTGGCTATGCGGGTCGTGATCCACAAGGAGGGTTTTGCGATAGAAGCGTTTACGTTTTTGTATTGAAATCTTTATAAAAACCAAACGAGAGTTCTTCTCTGTTTTTAAGTTAAGAAAATGGAAATTATGTTAAAGTTAGAAGAAAATGAGAGATGAAGAAGGTGGGAAAAATCAGAAAATGATAAAAGCGATTATGTACAAATGGAGTGAGTGGAGAAGAAAGAGTTGGAAGAGGTGGTGATTTAATTTACAGAAATGAAAGGAAGGAAAGAAGATGAAGAAATACTTACCTAGGTTGAGTGATGACTTACCTGGAAACCGTTGCTTGTTTTACCTTTGCTTCGGAGGCGTTCAACGCATAGATCATAAGCTCGAGCTCAGTCCCCGTGCACATTATATCGTCAAGCCTAGCAAGAACGAAGTGATGCGGATCTTGGAAGAGGAGAACGTCTTCATGAACTATCGCTGGCTCTCACGTAGCTTAGTTATATTTGCTTTGGAATTCACTTGTAAACTCAATAGATACAACCAAGGTAAAGTAGAAGAGGAAGAGGAAAGCAAAACAAAATACGAACATAAAAAGAAGCTTTTACCTTTATTAATTGCAGAGACAATGGAAGAAAGGAGGAGGGTACATCGGTGTCACTCTCAACATCAGCCTCTCTCTCTTACTTACATGAATCTTCATCTAACCTAAGGTTACATACAAATTACATAAGAAGAAAAGAAAAACCTAAACTACAAAGAATGAAAACTAGGCTAAATCCTAATCTGCCCTCCCTTCTCCCTGCTCAGCTAAAACCAGTATTTATAGGCAAAAAACCTAAAGGAGAAGATCCCAGGAAGATTGGGGGAATCTCCTGGTCTGATGTATTTCCCGTATCTTCTTCTGATTTTCTTGTTTTTTTCTTCAAAAGTTGACAAAACAGCCTTTGATTGTGCTTGATTCAGGGAGGATTCTTCTCAACCTTCCTTATATGCCAAGATTTTGCCTTGATTTAGGGAGGATTCTTCTCAACCTTCCTTATATACCAAGATTTTGCCCACAGGGAGGATTCTTCTCAACCTTCCTTATATGCCAAGATTTTGCCCTGATTTCTTCATCTTGATTCAAGGAGGATTCTTCTAAACCTTCCTTATATGCCAAGATTTTGCCCTGATTTCTTCATTTCAAATTTATTCTGAATTAATCAGAATTTGGTGGGCTTTTGGGCTTGTTTCTCTTCATGTCCTTAAGGAATGGGCCTGCAAATAAATTAAACATTTAATTATGACAAAGCAGATTTTATTCTATAATAAGTATGGAAATATGATAATAAATGTGCAACATTAGTAACCAATCAAAAATATACCCTTTTAGGCGTGAATACTTATGCTTCATGAGGCACAAATACCCAGCTTAATCAGAGGATTTATATATAAATTTTTTTCAAACTTATCTAATCATCTTTCACATAAATACCTAGGCTTGCTTAGGCCAACGCACCTAGCTAATAAATAATTATATTTTTTTATTTTTCACACACATATATATATATATTCTAAGGCATAAGAATCTTTGTTTTTGAACCCTAAGTATGTAAGTGTATAAAATGTGTATATTTCTTTAAGGTAAAGATCATGATTAAATTAGTTTCACCCATTTTCTTCCTAACCCTGAAAATCAAACAAGTCATCTTTTTTTGACCAAGTATAAGAAATCCTAATTATGATTTTCCTATTCCTTAAAATTAACTTATATTCTTACAAAAAAAATATATCAAAATATTGTTCTTTTCTTTCAAAAAGTTTTTTTATTATATATATTTTATTTTTTATTTTTTTAGTTATCCATAAAGAAAGAGAAACAAAGTGTTAATATTTTGAAAACAAAGTTTGAAAGAGAAAAAAAATTTGAGATACTATTGTAAGAATTAAGTAATCTATAAATTATAGAAAAACTAAAATTTTCATTCCTAAACTTAGTCTCTATTCAAAAATTTGTTATCAATCAAAGTAAGGAGTCAAATTGTACTTCTCATCTAGTCTATTACTTTACCCTAAGTCATATGCACCTTCGTGACCGTGAAATTTTGACTAAGGATTTTTTAACTCTAACTCTTATGCCTTATTTATTTATTTTCTTTTTATTTTTGGTGGTATTATTCCTTAGTTCTATTAGGCTTTCTAATTTGCCTATGTAATGAGCCTTTAATCGGTGACCCCCAAACCAAACGGTCTTAGGGCACCGGGTGAGAAAACACCCCAAGGACTTAAGAACTTGAGCAAACAAGGTCGCAAAACTAAGAATTTTATTATATGAACCGCTTTTAGGTGTGAATACTTTATGCTTTATGAGGCACAAATACCCAGCTTAATCAGAGGTTTTATATATATATATATAGATATATATATATATATATATATATATATATATATATATATATATATATATATATATATATATATATATATATATATATATATATATATATATATATATATATATATATCTTCTTTTAATAATAAGGCATAGGAATCTTTGTTTTTGAACTCTAAATGTGTAAGTGTATAAAGCATGCATATATCATCAAGGTAAAAATCAAGAATATATTACTTTTCCAAATTTTCTTCTGTAACCTTGGAAATTAAACAAATAATCTTATTTTGACCAAGTATAAGAAATCTTAATTATAATTCTCTGATTCCTTAAAATTGACTTAATTTCTTACAAAAAATATGTCAAAATATCATTCTATTTTCAAAAAGTTTTTTTTTTAAAAGTAAAAAAAATGTTAATAATTTTTTTAATAATAAAAACAACCTAAGTTATGTTAGAGCCCTTCCGCACACCTATCTCATGCATTGTCCTCAATGTATGAATTTATACATAGATGCATGAAAAAGAAGAAAGGGAAGGAAATATTGTCTTAACGTGGTGGTTCCGGTGGTGGTCTGATTGATCCACGAAATGCGGCCAAATCTAACTTGCATGGAGTTCGGAGGAACCTACCAGAAACCTCTCAAATATAACCTACTAAAATGATGTATATATGAATGATTTTTATTAAGAATTTTATCCCATCTAATTTTTTAAATTTCACAAATAATTTCGGAGTCAATTTTATCAACACTCTTGTCCCAAAATGGAGTGTAAAATATGGAATGATTGACTTGGACTTAGGAAGTACAGGAATTAATATTGACTCAGGAAAGTGACTTAAATCATGTAAAGGTTCAGAAGTCAAGATTGGTTCAGAAAGCGGGTCCAAATCAAGAAGTTGAAACTCAAGTCCACATTCATTTCCCCACAACGAAATATGACTTAATATTGATGATTCAAGTTCAAGAATGATATGTGTGGGAATCAAAACTGACTCCAAAATATTGCTCAAGTTGGGCAACAAAACAGGAGTCAATATTGATTCAAGAATTTGAACTGGATCACAAATTTGAGAATCTAGGTCACATTTCTCATTAAGTTCAATTTCATAAAATGAGAACTTGCCAATTTGTCAATGAAACTTTCAAAAGTATGAAATTTGTCAAGTTCAATATGAAATCATCTAGAGGGGGGTGAATAGGTGATGGCTATATGTAAATTGCACAAATGCGGAATTTAAAATTTAACTAACACAATTAGCTCAAATAAAAGACTTGCAATAAATAAAGCAATTTATAGTGCAAGAAAATAAAGGAGTTGAGTTTAGAGAGATTTGAGCAAAGGCAAACACGCAGATATGTTTCCGAGGTTCGAGCCACGCTCTACGTCCCCGCCTTCACACTTGAAGGATTTCCACTATTGAAGATCCTACTGGATCACCAATACAAGGACACACTTGTCCTATCTCTCGTGATGCCGCAACACCACCCGGAGCACACTAGCTCGCCTTGAGGCCGATGCCTCTACAACTTCACTCAATAAGAAGATGATCACACTTGATCAAAAATCGCTCACTTGCACAATCCTAGAACCAATATGTAGATGAAGAATTATGGGATTGTGTAGTGCAAAAGCTAGAGAGAAGTAGAGGTAAAGACTTCAAATGGGTGTCTAGAAATTTAGGGCTTTTGGAGAGAAAATCTTTTCTAAATGAAAGCCTTTTGAAAACTTGTAAATCTTTTGAAAATCTCTTGTAAAAATGATCTTAATTGTTATCTTATCATGTTGAAGTGACCTCCTATTTATAGGGGTCAAAAACAGCTTCAGAGATCCGTTGGGATCAAATCCCAAAAGAAAATCTGTCAGAAAATAGAGCTGTTGGAGTCTGTCAGAAAATCTTATAGCAGCCGGTCGACCGGGACGGTCGACCGCCAACGGTCAAAAATCAGACCGTTGGGGATCTACGGTCGACCGCCCGGTCGACCCAAACAAACCGAGAGCACTGCACAGTGCTCGGTCGATCGAGACGGTCGACTGACACGACATGCACAGAATTGTGCGCGACGGTCGACCGGGACGGTCGACCGGCTTCTGTCATTTCTGAAAAATCAGAACTTCCAGAAACCAGAAATTGGGGTTTTTGGAATTGGTCTTGGATTGAAGTTTTGTATCTTGTAAAACTTAGAGTGTGAGCCTATGTCACTACTCTAACAAGTTTGAAACATTTTTATAAAAACTTCTTTGATAAAACTTGGTTTTCCAAATAAATGTTTTTCCAAAAACTTAAACTATTTTTCCAAAAACTTAATCTAAACATGTTAACTCTAAATTGAAAATAGAAATTAAAAATCCTTTTTGAAGTCATGAACCAAATTAAAATGTGTGTGTAGGTGGTAATCCCATAACTCTACTTCTAACATCTAGGTTTTGACAAAATATCTAAAATGAAAAATACAAATACAAATCTTGGTGTTCTTCATAGTCTTGATCTTTACTTGGTCTTTACTTCATCGTCTTGTTCCCGAAGCTTTCTATTGTGCTTGGCTTGGGAATGCAAATCTTTGGCGAACTCCAAACTTGTGAGTCTTGATTGTGGAGCCGTCAAATCAACCTGTTTTAACCTGAAATGCTTTTAAACAAAAATTGTTAAATACATAACTAGATATGGTTTGTTATCATCAAAATATCCATCAAGATATACGGCTAATGGCCTTTGGGCCAACAATCTCCCCTTTTTGATGATGACAAAACATATTTAGTTATCACAAATATTTTGGGTGGAGACTTCAAGTGAAGCTCCCCCTCAACACATGCATATACAAAAAAAAAAATATACTCAAGCATAGACAAATCTCAAAAGAAATGGTGGGTGATAATCCACAATACATCCATAACACATATATCCATGCTAGATAAACATACTCATGTCATAAAAGTACTCATGTCATAAAATAGAAATGAAACACACATGTCCACAAAGCATAACCAAACAAGTACATGTCCACACAAACATAAATACAAGATAAAGATGTTTAACAATAGAAAAATAGAAATGAAACACACATGTCCACAAAGCATAACCAAACAAGTACATGTCCACACAAACATAAATACAAGATAAAGATGTTCAACAATAGAAAAATATACACAAAATATGGAGTCTCTCTCAACAAATAACTCTCCCCTTTTTTGACATCATCAAATAAAGGGGAGGTCACTCTCATCACTCGGCACCACCAGCATCGTCGCCCTCATCGTCGTCATCATCCTCGTCGTCCTCTGAAGAGCTCTCCACAGCAGCGCCTTCAGCCATGGTCTTATCTCCATCATCGTCTTCCTCTGAAGAAGAAGAAGAAGAAGCGGCCTCCTCGGGATCAACGCCGACCACCTTTGGACGAGGTGGGGAAACAGAAGAAGGAGCTCTGGTAGGAAATGGAGGGCCGGTGGAGGGAAGTGGACGAGCAATAGAAGAGGGATCAGGAGGAACTATGTCGAACTTCATAAAGAGAGCCTCAAATTGCGTATCCATGAATCTCATGGAGTCGGCAAAATAAGACATATCGTTACGAATACCTCGGATCTGAGAGTTCATCTCCGCACGGAAAGCGTCCTCTTGTCGGAAACGGGCCTCCATCTCCGTACGAAGAGCTGCCTCTCGCTGCTCAATCCAGGACTGGTGCTCCTGAATCTGAGAGCGAACCTCAGAAGAAATCATGGCCTGAAGATCTGAAGGTAAGACAAGGCCAGGAGCAGAAGATATCCCTGGGGCCGAAGAAGACCCAGGTGCAGATGAAGATCCAGGAAAAATAGGAGGAGGAACAGGAGGTTGCACAGGAGCGTGACGACGCAACTGAGCTTCCATCCTCTTCAATAGAACTCCGTCAATGTCTATTTGTGGATCATCAGAAGTCTCAGAGGAAAGATCGAAGCCTAGAGATTTGAGAAGACGGGTGATAATCATGCCAAAGGGTAAACCCCTACCGGACATGCGAATCTGGTCGGATGCCATGTGGGAAGCAATGATGCGGGGAACATTGATCTTAATGCCTCGCAAAAGACAATAGATAATCAAAGGCACAGGACCCCTAGCATGGATATATTCACCAGATTTAGGGACAATGTTATAGAAAATAATCTTGGCTAGGACTTGGGAAGTGAGTGTGAACCTGCTCACAACTTCGTTCCTGACCAAGCCGGGGTTGTCATCCCCGTGAATCAATGTGGATGCGGTGAGCGCAGACTCACCCTCCGGAAACTCAAAGTCATGAAGGTCATGGGAATAAATATCAGCTCCACCAGGGGAGAGATGAAGGATATCAGCGAACTGACCAATACTTAGGTCAATGTCCCTGCCTAGGACTCTAGTGAAAATACGGTTTCCGTCGAACGAGAAATTGGCATAGAAATAAGGCACGAGGGAAGTATAAACTTGTTCTTTAATGGTTAAGAACTCGTTTAAGGAATTGTTTTGAAAAATGCGGGGGATATCTAGATGTTCAAAGTCTTGGATAACTACAAATCTCCCCGAAATTATGTTTCTCTTGGAAAGATTGATATAACGGTTTCCAGCAAGCTCATTTACAAAGGTTCTTTTAGGTTTTGGAGTGTGGGAAGAGGTATGAGCTACTGATTTACCATTCTCAGTCCTAGTTCTTTTAGATGTAGACATATTTTTAAAAAAAATGATTTTTAGGTTAGGGCTTGATCTAGAAAGCTAGAGACCTAGAAATGATGACAAATAAGGGAAGATCTAGAAGCTAGATAGTAAGATCAGAGGGAAAAATCAGATTTTTACTTGAGAGATGAAGATCCAAAACCCTAGATCAAGAAAACCTGAAAATCTTTGAATCCAGCGGATGAGAAGACCTGAAACTGAAGATCAAGCACTTGTAGATGGAGTATGAGGTGGGTTTTGAGTGGATTTTGAAATGATTGAGAGATTAGAGAAATAGGAAAATTTTGGAGAAGGGGAGAAAGTGGGTTCGTCGGCTGAAAGAGTAAGAGAGAGAGAGAAAAAGTGAAAATAAATAGCAGTTTAGGGCTGAATTCGACGAACGGTCGACCGGTCGGTCGACCCAGAAAACCCGAGAGCTCTGAAATCTCAGAACGGTCGACCGGTCGGTCGACCCAGCAATCCCGAGAGCTCTGCAGACTTGCAGCGGTCGACCGGGTCGGTCGACCCAAAAAACCCGAGACCACAGACAGCAACAGCGGTCGACCGGATATAGGGTCGGTCGACCGACAATGCCCAAAAAACTGAGAGCAGAAAAAAAATTTAAAAATTTTTTTTAATAAAATACAAGGATGATATAATTATACAACCAACATGTTTTAATCTTCATTAAGTCAATTTATCAACCAAAATTACATACAAGACATTTTATTTTAATTTTTTATATATATTACAAAGTTTTAGAGATGTTGAAGCCGAATACCCAGTGACGGGTTCTGAACTTCATCCTCTTGATTCCTCTGGATATGAGTTGAGGTGCGCAATTGCCATCTCTAAGGTATTTGCTTTAAATATGAAAATTTTTACAAAACATTAATTTTTAGTTTTTGAAATATGATGTGTACATAGATATATCATGAAGACTAGATATGTGGACATTCACAAAAAGATATCAAAACAACAAAATATGGCATATGCACAATTGAGATAGAAATGTAACTCTACATTAGCATATGTCTATAGAGCACAAAAATGAGCTAACACTTCTATACATTTGTATATATATCAAACAAAAAATTAAACTCTTAAATGGAGAAGTTACCGAACATGGGCAATCTCCAAAATATAGGTGCCTCCATGATAGCGATGCAAGCTTGATGTGATCTTTGGGCTTTGTTGCATCCACCACCCGGGCACCGTTTCCCCCTACGTCTTAGAGGAAGTAGATCCACCTGTATCAACTAAAATAGGAGGGTCTTTTGGTACCCAAATTTTCTTGGGTCCTATAGGGTTAGTACCGGGGCGAACCCAAACATGTTAATTATGTACATTATGCTTAGCAAAATAAAATCTTTCTAAATGGCCTTTGCGGCCACAATGCGTGCAAATGTAAATTCTACCACTACCATACATGTATGCATGTTTATGTGTGTGTGCATGTTTACGTGCATGAGCATGGTGTGTATGTTTCCCTTGGGTTACTCCCTTAGGAAATCTATATGCAAATTTATTAAGATCAAAAGCACACTTCTTTAAAGTGTTATCCAAATTTTCAACACGTTTTTGAATTTCCACAAATTCATTTTTATTACAAGAAACCATGGGGGTTTTTCCTTTATTAGTCAATTTATATTTATCAAAGTCATTTTTCAATTTTTCAAAAGCAATAGATAAAACATTCTTCTCATTAAGACAAGTATCAAGTTTATTCTTTAAAATCTCATTTTCCTTTTTTAATTTTTTATTATGAGATTGAGAGATCTCATATCTATGTTGTAACTCTTCGAAAAAATGTGCAAGTTCATCCATTGTAAGATCATCATCTTCTAAAGTGTTATCAAGGGTTACCTTAGAAGCATCCTCACCTTGTGCCATGAAGCACATATGAGCGGCGTCGTTCTCCTCTTCGGATTCCGACTCCGTGTCATCCCACGTTGCTACCATAGCCTTTTTCTTCTTTGGTGCATGCTTGGAGGTGGTTGCTTGGAGAGCGAGGCAATCCTCTATGAGATGTCCGATCTTCTTGCAATGGAAGCAAGGACCGGGTTCTTCTCTCTTCTTTTCAAATCTTCCTTGAGGTTTCCCTCTTCGGAAGTTGCTTTGCCTCCCTTTCCTTTAAAACATTTTGCCTACCTTCCGGATAAGCATGGCAAAGTCCTCACGCAATCCTCCGATGAGTCGTCCTCTTCAATAGTGGTTGGAGTGGCTTTGAAGGCGATTATTTTCTTCTTGGGTGCCTCCCTTTCTTCTCTTACCTTCATCTCCATCTCATGGGTTTTGAGATTACTGATGAAGCCGGAGAAGTCCATCTCATCCCGATCGTTAAGCTCTTTGAGAGTGGTCGCCTTGACTTCCCAAGCTTTGGGAAGAGCTCTAATGACCTTGCGAATCTTTTGGTCATTGTCGATCGTGTCACCTAGAGAAGATAAAGCATTAGTGATCTTGGTGAAACGAGTGAGCATGTCATCAATACTCTCACTTTCAAGCATATAAAAATTCTCATATTGAGAACGTAGCAAGTCAATCTTGGATCTCTTGACTTGTGACGTTCCCTCATGAGTCACAATTAAAACATTCCATACTTCATATGCAGATTTACAGTTAATAATGCGTGAGAGGTCATCTTCATTAAGGGCTTGGGTTAAAGCATATTGAGCCCTAGCATTAGCCTCATAGTCCTTGGTAGTGTCCTCGGACCATGATCTCTCATCGGTGAGAGGCTCTACAAATTCTTTAGTTATGGCCCTAGCTACCCTAACTCCTAGGGACTTAAGGAAGAGGTTCATTTTGACCTTCCAATGGGGAAGTTCAAGCCATCAAATTTAGGTGGGGACTTGATGCTAGAAAAATCAAGTGAAGCCATAGATGAATAGTAAAATGCACAAAATATGAAGAATGCAACAAATAGTATAGCCAATAACAAGGATCTCCCTAAGGTGGTTAAACCAAATACTAGGGTTAGGCTCTGATACCAATTGAAATCACCTAGAGGGGGGTGAATAGGTGATGGCTATATGTAAATGGCACAAATGCGGAATTTAAAATTTAACTAACACAATTAGCTCAAATAAAAGACTTGCAATAAATAAAGCAACTTATAGTGTAAGAAAATAAAGGAGTTGAGTTTAGAGAGATTTGAGCAAACACAAACACGCAGATATGTTTCCGAGGTTCGAGCCACGCTCTACATCCCCGCCTTCACACTTGAAGGATTTCCACTATTGAAGATCTCACTGGATCACCAATACAAGGACACACTTGTCCTATCTCTCATGATGCCGCAACACCACCCGGAGCACACTAGCTCGCCTTGAGGCTGATGCCTCTACAACTTCACTCAATAAGAAGATGATCACACTTGATCAAAAATTGCTCACTTGCACAATCCTAGAACCAATATGTAGATAAAGAATTATGGGATTGTGTAGTGCAAAAGCTAGAGAGAAGTAGAGGTAAAGACTTCAAATGGGTGTCTAGAAATTTAGGGCTTTTGGAGAGAAAATCTTTTCTAAATGAAAGCCTTTTGAAAACTTGTAAATCTTTTGAAAATCTCTTGTAAAAATGATCTTAATTGTTATCTTATCATGTTGAAGTGACCTCCTATTTATAGGGGTCAAAAACAGCTTCAGAGATCCGTTGGGATCAAATCCCAAAAGAAAATCTGTCAGAAAATAGAGCTGTTGGAGTCTGTCAGAAAATCTGACAGCAGCCGGTCGACCGGGACGGTCGACCGCCAACGGTCAAAAATCAAACCGTTGGGGATCTACGGTCGACCGCCCGGTCGACCCAAACAAACCGAGAGCACTGCACAGTGCTCGGTCGACCGAGACGGTCGACTGACATGACATGCACAGAATTGTGCGCGACGGTCGACCGGGACGGTTGACCGGTTTCTGTCATTTCTGAAAAATCAGAACTTCCAGAAACCAGAAATTGGGGTTTTTGGAATTGGTCTTGGATTGAAGTTTTGTATCTTGTAAAACTTAGAGTGTGAGCCTATGTCACTACTCTAACAAGTTTGAAACATTTTTATAAAAACTTCTTTGATAAAACTTGGTTTTCCAAATAAATGTTTTTCCAAAAACTTAAACTATTTTTCCAAAAACTTAATCTAAACATGTTAACTCTAAATTGAAAATAGAAATTAAAAATCCTTTTTGAAGTCATAAACCAAATTAAAATGTGTGTGTAGGTGGTAATCCCATAACTCTACTTCTAACATCTAGGTTTTGACAAAATATCTAAAATGAAAAATACAAATACAAATCTTGGTGTTCTTCATAGTCTTGATCTTAACTTGGTCTTTACTTCATCGTCTTGTTCCCGAAGCTTTCTATTGTGCTTGGCTTGGGAATGCAAATCTTTGGCGAACTCCAAACTTGTGAGTCTTGATTGTGGAGCCGTCAAATCAACCTGTTTTAACCTGAAATGCTTTTAAAGAAAAATTGTTAAATACATAACTAGATATGGTTTGTTATCATCAAAATATCCATCAAGATATAGGGCTAATGGCCTTTGGGCCAACACAATATGATGATCATAAAAGATTGGCGATTCAATTTCATGAGGAATTGGCACAGTATCTAATATTGACTCAGGAAAAAGATTAAAATCAGGTGAAGTCACCGGAGTCATTATTGAATCAGGAAGTAGAATTGAATGACTAAGTTGAGGTTTAGGATCATATTCATTCTCAAGTTCAAATTCAGGAAAGGGATAACTTGCCAAAATGTCAATGTGGTTTTCAAAATTTGGAGTTAAAGTTCAAATGGTTGTGCTGAAATGGAATCCTGTTTTCCAAAACAACATGATTCTTTGGTTCTAACAAAATGGTTAGTGACATCAGGAATGGTCAAAGGTTGAGAATGAAGTGTTTTGACCATTATATCTATGTCATGATTATGAGTGATTTGAGCCTGAGTTATTGTTTCAAGCAGCTTTTCATAGTCGATTGGTTCATCGTTTTGTTGCGATTGGACTTAAAAAGATGAAGTTTTGTTTTAGAATTTGTGGTGAAATCATGAGTCCATTAGATTTTGTGATTGTTGCTTGGACTCACGCATACTCATTTTCAAGATTGATGGTTTTCTATTTTGAACTGGTGGAACTGAGTATGAATCTTGGGCATATTGTGGAATTGGGGAGGCCTGAAATTTCCGTTCAGCCTCCTGCATGTCTTCTATACTCTTTTCTAACTCATATTTTTCTTCAATGGGTTGGTCTAGAAAAGGAGTATAGGAAGCAAAATCTGGGAATGAATATTATGAAAATTATGGACAAGGTGGATAAGGAGACATGTTGGTTGAAAATTAGACTCAGAGGTGAATTCTCATTGACTCTGCGAAGATTTGGAATTATTTTAGAAATTATGGTCATAAGATTGGGGGCATGAGTTGTATTGATTCGGATAAGACCAATCTGGCACACTAGGTTGGTTAAAGTTATGATATGCCGAGTTGGTAATATCTGAAAAAGAGGTCGGAGTGTAACATGGATTACAATTAAAATTGAAAAAATTGTTATTATAAACCATATCACACAAGAAATGTCAAACATAAACAAAGAAAAATGAGCAAACAAATAAAAAGATAAAAATTTAACCTAAGTTAAGGTAGACCTTAGATCAAGACGACTCCTACCGGTTAGACTGTTCATGGGGGTATATTGTCGAATCTAACCACAATTTAATCGGGCAGGTAGGGGTAAGATCAGTGGGAGGTATCCGTGCATAAGCAACATGCCTAATTATGCCATACCACCAACCTTCAGGGTTTCGCCCCTCAATCCCCAACCTTAGACACCGATTTGGCAAGAATCAAATTCATTATCAACTTTCCCCTTAGGTCAGTCTCTTATATGAGTCCGAGATGTCCCTAGGGCCAACGTCTACTCAATTTTAATTAGGCTTGGGTTAGTGAGTGAGAGATTGTTTATGGGCTATGGGAGGGTAATAACTTCTCCACTTTATCGTATTTATAAGACAAGCCTTAAATCAATTTAGTGCAATGTGTACATGATAAGCAACACTTAAGCAATGTAAACAATTCAAAATTGTTCTTATATTATATGCTATGCACACATACTTTTGCTCCAGCACTCTTCAACAGTAATGTAAAATGTAAACGAATTAGATAGGTACCTAAATGCAAAGTCTAAACCGTTTTTAACATTTAACAAACATCAATTTACTATTGAGGTTGAAAAGTATGTATAGTGAGTTAATCAAGAAAAAAATAGCTACAGAAATTTAGCTTTATAAGTCAGCCAACCTGCAAAAATACAGGTTAGTAGTTCACTTAGATTGCAACTGGAATGTAGCAAATCTGAGGGTTTCTGGGCTCTGCTTTCTTGAGCAGAGTCCACGGCCACTTATATGTCCAATGCAACAAAACTTTTCTTGATTTTTATCACTGCATACCAAGAACAAAGAAGATAGTTAACAAAAAAATATAAACTTAAAAGAGAATTACTTACCGGCCCTCTCCGGCAACGGCACCAAAATTGATTGTAAAATGAGAGTGATAAGAATTACCATCTAGCTTTGGGCTAATGGGTCGTGTCCACGAGGAGAAATGCGATGAAAGCTTTTTAATGTTTTTGTTTAACAAGCAAAGAATGGTGTCGGTATTTTTTTGTGTTGAAAAGAGAATGGAGAGTAAGGAAGTGATTTTAAAAAAAAATTGAAAACTTAGAGAAGGCTTTGGAAAAGGTGATTTTTAAAAAATGTTGAAGATTGTTAGGTTGTTTTAATATAGGACAAACATCTGGGCTCACTAATTTTCTACTCAACTATTTGCTTATCTAAAGAACATTTTAAAGCATTACTTTTTTCATTGGAAAAAATCTTTAGTTTCTTTTAATGTCCAAGTAAAACAAATAAGATGGTTTTCGTTTAAATCTTAAGGCCTTTCTTAACACATCATTAAAAAGAGAATGTTAAACCATCAAAACGAAGAAGCAAGTATGGAATAAAAACGTTTTAAAGATATTTGTGCTTTGAAAGCTCAAATTTAAAAGAAAAGCATTCTCATGAGCTTTCACGGGCAAAGTTAAACTCAGGCATTATTATGATTCAAGAGAGTCCCTTTCATAAATATCAATCAGAGAAAGTAGGTGGAAAAGATTAATTAGTGAGCCCAGAAAATAGTTTAGCTACTCATGATAAAAAGAAAACAAATAAGAGAATGCAAATAAAACATAGACATACCGAATTGAGTCGAGTTGAATAAGCAAGTTGAATCTCCTTTGATTATCACTTCGAGGATGAATTACACACTCAGTTCCACTCTTCTCTCTTTACTGGTCTAAACTGAAAAGTAAAGATGAGATACAGCTTCTCAAAACTATCTAACAATACTCCTAAAACCCTAAAAATAAACAAGAATTTTAATCCTAGTCTTCGCTATTCTTTTCTTTATCGAATGCAGTATTTATAAGGAAAAACTAAACGGGGGAGGTCGTACGAAGATAGGAGGAGCAAACGCTTCACCAACAACCTCAATCAAGCCGCAGAAACGCGGCTTTGGCTGCGTTTTCTCGGCCATGGTGTGGCCAGGTGGCCACACCTGGTTGGAGGCACCCCCTCGCGTGGTGATTTCCCTTTATCTCCTGCTGGTTTTCCCGTTTTTGCTCCAAGATTTGACAAAACGGCCTTTGATCTTTGGCTTTAATCACTTGATTTCAGAAGATTCATTTTAACCGGTTTTCAACTTCTCTGATTTGCCATGATCTGCCCTGATTTTCTGATTTCGAATTAATTCTGAATTAAATCAGAATTTGATGGGCTTTTGGGCTCGTTTCTCTTCCCTTTCCTTAAGAAATGGGCTGCACTTTATAAAGAAAAAAAAGACTTATTAATAGGATTTATTAGATAATAAACATGATAATGTGACAATATATATGCAATATATGTGACCGATCAACCACTTGTACCATTGCCATTTGTTCTCTAAATAGACTTAGGAAGTCCTTGGCTTAAATATTTGATAAGTATTTATTGCAAAATTTCTTTGCCTCTTCATATATGTAACTTTCAATAATGCAACCTTCAGAATGATTTCGGTTCCTTACATAACCTTTCAAAGTCTGAAGTTCATTTTTGAAATCTATACAAGGGCAATCAAAAGCACTTTCGACTGTGTCAAATCTTCAGAAAGAGATCTGTTGAAAATAGATCAGTCTGTAACTAACCCAACTCTCTATAAAATGTTGTCGAAGATGAATTTTGGGCTATCGAAAATGGTTTCTGACAGTTTGAGAAAAATATAAAAAAACTATAAAAAGTGCATTAATTCGGCAACTAAACCAACTCTCTATAAAACGCTATCGAAAGTAATTTTTAAGCTGTCAACGATAGATTGAGAAAAACACATAGAAAACTATAAAAATGGTTAGTTTTGCAATAAATTAAACTCTATAAACACTGTCAAAAACGTGCATATGAGTTTTCGAAAATGGTTCAGCTCAAACTTAGTTCTGCACACTAAGTATCATTTTTGAAAGCTCTGTATAGGGCTGTCGAAAGTTATAAAGATTTTATGATTCTTTTCAAAATTTAATTTAAATCAATTTTATGTTATAAATCATATAAAAATAAGTTTCTTTGATATCTTTTGAGTGCTAATATATATGGAATAAATTCAAAACATATTTCAAATGATAAAACTTTTTTTTGATATTAAATATTCATCAAACTCACTTTTTTGCTAAAAACAATCTTTTAGAAACTATATTTTAAATTTATTTTATAATGGATATATATATATATATATATATATATATATATATATATATATATATATATATATATATATATAAGACGTAAAATTTTTGGGTATCTCTGAGTGTCTCACTCTATTAAAGATAAATCTGTCTAGTGGTTGTTAGTCTCCAGACTAATCGCTAGGTGTCCACGGGGTATGATCAAGCCAGCAGTTACTGGGGAGCAAACCTAGTGTCTTACTGCTTAATCACTATAATATATATATATATATACATATATATATATATATAGGGAGCTGATCCTCTAAGAACGGTTCTCACGGATTTCTGTGAGAACTTTCACGTGGGTCGTCAGATCCGATAGATCAAATCAAATAAAACTAGATCTCTATCATATCCGACGGCCCACGTAAAAGTTCTCACATGAATTCGTGAGAACCGTTCTTAGGGGATCAACTCACTATATAGGGAGCTGATCCTCTAAGAACGGTTCTCACGGATTTCTGTGAGAACTTTCACGTGGGTCGTCAGATCCGATAGATCAAATCAAATAAAACTAGATCTCTATCATATCCGACGGCCCACGTAAAAGTTCTCACATGAATTCGTGAGAACCGTTCTTAGGGGATCAACTCACTATATAGGGAGCTGATCCTCTAAGAACGGTTCTCACGGATTTCTGTGAGAACTTTCACGTGGGTCGTCAGATCCGATAGATCAAATCAAATAAAACTAGATCTCTATCATATCCGACGGCCCACGTAAAAGTTCTCACATGAATTCGTGAGAACCGTTCTTAGGGGATCAACTCACTATATAGGGAGCTGATCCTCTAAGAACGGTTCTCACGGATTTCTGTGAGAACTTTCACGTGGGTCGTCAGATCCGATAGATCAAATCAAATAAAACTAGATCTCTATCATATCCGACGGCCCGCGTAAAAGTTCTCACATGAATTCGTGAGAACCGTTCTTAGGGGATCAACTCACTATATAGGGAGCTGATCCTCTAAGAACGGTTCTCACGGATTTCTGTGAGAACTTTCACGTGGGTCGTCAGATCCGATAGATCAAATCAAATAAAACTAGATCTCTATCATATCCGACGGCCCACGTAAAAGTTCTCACATGAATTCGTGAGAACCGTTCTTAGGGGATCAACTCACTATATAGGGAGCTGATCCTCTAAGAACGGTTCTCACGGATTTCTGTGAGAACTTTCACGTGGGTCGTCAGATCCGATAGATCAAAACAAGAAATAACCCATTCTGTGTTCATATGTAAGCTTGGGCTGCCAATTTTATAATCTAAAGCTTTTAACAAAATTCTTACTTACAAATATAAATTGTTTTCAATTGAAATGAAGTCTTCTTGCTGAATTCTTGACTTGAATTCAAATTCTTAAGCTTCAATCATCAACTTGAGATATTCCAATTGTATTTATTGAAGTTGAGCTCTATGATATTATCTTGAATAAGCCTATAGACTCTATAAACACTTTAAGATTATTAGTTCTTTAACCACATGAGTTGTGAATCGTTCAAAAATGAGCGATTATACCCTTGGGCCAACATGCCTTTGTTGAGGAGGTAAGAATCTTCTTGAGATGGCCAGGAGTATCTTTATTGCTCAAGAAAGAGCTTCTTGACAGCTTGGTCCTAGAGATGAGGAAAAATGGGGGGCTTGAAGCTTTGGCAAGCTCCAACCAGAGAGAGTAGGAGGTCATGACGGTATAATATAAGGGGGGATGGGGATTGAAACTTTGTTAAGCACCAAACCAAAAGATAGAGAGAGATAAATATAGACATAAAGAGAGAGAGAGAGTGAGAGTAGAAGGTTGTGATGATATAAGATGGGGGAGGATAGGGGCTTGATACTCAGGAAAATCCCAGCCTAAAAGATAGATAGAGAGAGTAGGAAGTCACGATGACATAAACCTCCCATGGAAGCATGATGATATTGGACTTTGAGTCAAAAGCAAAAGAGAAATTGTTCCTCCCTGTCGCCTTGATATGGTAGCAATGTTCGCCCAAATGCCCATCACTATAGTTTTCATGATGATTAACTCATTTAGTTATATTACTAATGATCTTGTAATATTTAAGTGACAGGTTTAATAAAGATATTGTTTTGTGTTTAGCTTTAACAGTAGACTCAAAGTCAAGTTTTGAAGCTATCTAGTCTTAATTTAAGAGCTTAAGCACAAAGATAACATCTAACAATCAAGAAGGAATCATGCTCAAAAGAATCAAGTCAAGATGAAGGAGAAGATCAATAGAGAAGACTTTAAGTGTGTAAATAGGTTTGTTAGTGTTAAAATTTTTTGTAAAATTTAGATTATATCATATTGCTCAAGAGTAGACACACACACACACACACATACAAAGTTTCGACAATGATTTACAGAGCTTTATTGAAAATGAACTTGTGGTATAATGTTTAGTTTTTATAAAATCAAGTTTTATTATTTTAAAATTAAATTTAAAATAACAAAAATAAGTTCAAATGTTTGTAATATGTGATGATTTTTTGTCACACACATTTGTGTCAAAGAATATTTGTACGAACTTGTTTTTGTAGAATTTTTGGAGATTTATTTGGTCTATAAAAAGAATTTTAAAAATAAAAATGAAAATATTTTGGGCCTTCTGCCAGTCGACTACACGGTCGACCGCACTGCAGAGTAAAGGTTCTGTCGGTCGACCAAGCCGTTGACTAGATTTGCACAAGACGTGCACGAGCTTTTGGCTCTGAGCCCGGTCGACTGCTCATTTGACCGCTGGCTTAGTGCTTAGTACAATTTTACTATTTTTTTTACTTTTATTTATCTATTTTTATATATTTAAATAATGCTACCGGGTATTCTTTGAGCTTTTTGCAGGCGAAGCTATTAGGAGAAGACTGGCCACAAAAATGCATTCCGTGGACATTTGGCATGCTAAAAAAAAGTTTGAAAACAAGATGAGAGATTTAATGTTGCCGTGATTGCTTTACGGCTCCTAGAATTCTTACCACGGAGATCTACATCCATTTTGAAGATGTTTGAGTCCAGTTGGGATAAAAATACAATTCTACAATGTCCAGGGGCCTAAATACAAAATATGCCTTAAATAACATTTGAGCAAATTCTGTAATTGTGGTCCATGTAATTGTAATTTATTGTTTGACTTTTCTATAAAAATCCCTAGGTCTGTTGCAGATGGTTTTGGCCTGCCTATTTTTTGGCAGACTTTTGGCCTCGTTTTCGCCATATCTTGTTTTAGCATTTTTCTGATTAAAAATATTTTCTCGTTCGTTACATTGTTGGCTGGCAACTTATTTCTCTCTCCATCTACTCAATTCCCTCCACCTCGATCCACGAGCACTGAAAGCAGCACTAGATTTTTGCCTCATCACGTGTGCTGTATAAGTCACCTGAGAGGGGTGAATAGGTGACAAGCTAATCAAACGCAAAACTAATATGGAATTAAAACTAACTGTACAAATTAAAACTATTATACAAACACACAAAGTACAACCAAAGAGTGTAGCCAAATTTTCGGTGAAGGGCTCTGGACTATCTCCTAAAGATTCCTCTAGATTAAGAGTTGAGGTGCCACTATGAATCTCTTGGTTGAATACAAATGTGAGCAAACAATCCCAAGCATGTATCAATTAAGCATAAGGAAATATCAAGCATGTAATACATATGAACAATAAGAGCATGCAAGATATAAAACACAAACGAGAGAGAGAGAGAAAGATGAGCAATCGCAAACATGGGAAAATTATTTTGAGCACACTTCCTTTACGTCCCCGCCTCAACACTACGAAGGATTTCCACTATAATCGATCTTGCAAGATCACTCGGTGTCGCAACATCTACAACGAGCTCTCTCAAGAACTCTTAGACCCACAAGTCCCTCACTTGTTCCCACAAGAATAACACAAGCGAACCCGCAAACTCGCCGAGGCCGCAACCACTACAACTCCTCTAAATACAAAGGTGGAACACTTGATGATCACTTCTCTTGAACACCAACAAATACTCTCACAAACAAGGATCCTGTAGAGGATGGATATAGCGATGGATAGCTTAAACTTGTGCGAGAAAACAAGATAGATGTGGAGGTGGAAAACTCAAAGAGAAACTTTTTCAAAACTAAAGAGAATCACTCTTGATAACCTCTCTTTTGATATGGCAATGAAGCTCTAAAACTTGTTGGGAAAACTCTATTAAAGATGAGAAAATAAGCTCTTAAAAAACTTATATAAAACTCATCAAAAAATCAAATATTTATAGGCCAAGAAAAACTACCCGTTATGGCTCAAAAACTGCCAGAAATGGCCTGTTGGTCGACTGCCCGGTCGACAGACTAACAGTCAAATTTTTTACCATTGGAATCTGGCGGTCGTCAGACCACAGACCAGACTGTGCAATAAGTCAACTTTGAGCATTGTTATAAGGCCTAAAACAATAGAATTTTAAAATAAGTATATAGGAAGAATTTGTAGATCTTTCAGTCTTTTTCTAAGGCAATATTGAAAGGTGTCAAATCAAAAAATGTAAACTATTTTCAGAAAAAGAATAGACTTCAACTCAATATTTGACATCTTTAACGTTTGAACCAAAAAATGACTACTGAATAAAAAATGTAGTCCTGAAAGTTATCTTCGACATGCAATTTAAATCATATTCATTGAGTTTAAGAATAAAAAGTTATGATCAGAAAATTATAAGAGTGATGAGCAGATTAGCAGAACGGTCGGCCGCCTGGTCGACCGAAGAAAACCCGAGAGCTCTGCAAACTCAGTCGGTCGATCGGTCTATCGGTCGAACTCAACTACAGTCGATTGAGCTCAAGTCGTAGGGTCTTGTGCACGTCTTGTGCACGTCAGTCAACCGGCTCAGCTTCGGTTGATCGGTCGGTCGACCGCAAGCAGTCCAAAAATAATTTTAACAACTTTTTAAAATACACCGCAAGCAGCCCAAAAATAGTTTTTACAACTTTTTGAAATACATCTTAAATTTCATAAAATCTTCATAACATTCATAAAAATAAGTTCATTGAGATACTTTGAAGTACAAATATATGTGATTAAAAATCAGCACATTAAAACATGTGTACTATTTTTGACGCGTAGAATTTAAAGCTTAAAACAAAAATCGTATTTTTTGAAAACCAAACTTTTGTGTGTGTGTGTATATAAGCTTGAGCAAGCTACAACTAATCTATCCATTACATTTTATCTTAAAATAAAATCTTAAAACTTACAAAACTAGACTCAAGTATTGAAAATCTTCTCTTAAAAATCTTCTTCTCCATCTTGACTTGGTTCAAAACTTCAATCCATGAGCTAGACTCCTCTTGAGTACTTGATGCGATCATGATGCGCGAGCTCTTGAATCAACACGTGCTAGCTTCAAAACTTGACTTCGAATCTTTTGTTGAAGCTAAATACCGACTAATATCTTGATCAAATATCTGAAACTTATTAAACACAAGATCATTCATACTATAACTACATGAGTTAATCATTATCAAAACTAGAGTGATGGGCCTTTGGACCAACAATTTTCCTCTTTTTGATGATGACAAAACTCATGGAGTTATATATGCATGGATCAAAAAATAAGCTTCATAGAAGCTCCCCCTTAACTCATGCATATCAATAAAATAAAAAGATATTTAATGTAAGCACATAAACAAACAAATATATATGCATAAAAAAAAGCAAAGCTTGTATATATAAACTCTAAATTCTTCTCCCCTTTTTTTATCAATTCATCAACAAAGGGATAAAAATAAGAAAGATGTATATGCAATATACAATCATGAATAGGAGAGACATTAAGTTAACTCTCCCTGCATACATGCATTACTTGGAGAAGGGATGACTAAACCCTAACTCATATAAGTATAATATATAATGTATAGACAGAGATGTTAAGCTCATCATATAAAGAAGAGAGATCAAGCTCCTTAATATGTAAAATACACTCAACATGAATCTATATATGGAGGAGATGTTAAGCTCCCCTTGCATATAGACAATATATATCAAACAAATTTTGAAAAATTTTGACACTCTTAAAACAAATTTTGAAACTACTTGTAGTCAACAAAATAAATTTTGATACTAATTGAAATAAAATTGTAATTGGCAAAACAAATATTGATATCACTTGTAAATAAATATATATATTATCTTATAGATAAATATCAACATGAAATTATTTTAAGTTAAAAAAACTTTTTTGAAATAATAACAAAACACATGCATAAGCTTGTAAAAGATACCAATTATCATTTAGAATTAAATCAAGCTTAACATAAACATTTTGTGCTTTAAAAAATATGTAAAGATATTGTAAAATAAGCACAATCAAAGTCATATATATGTATGTATGAAAATAGAAATATCAATTAAAATTTGAAGCATACATACATAGAAAGCTAGTATGAGTATACAAAAATGAAATAACATAATAATTATATATATAACTCATATCATCCATCCTTGTCATGCACATGTTAAAAAGATGTTAATTAAGGTACATAAGGCATGATCGCCCAACCAACCACCTTTAAAGGGCAGAACTTTTCAAAAAATAGGATTTGAAAATAGTTATGGATTGAAAATACTACCAAGTGAAGAATAGATAACTAGTTTAAAATAGTTTTTGTAAAACTAGTTAAAGATCTTTCAAATATGAAATCAAAACATATATATCTCATGAAACTTGTATATTACATAAAAATTGACATTAAAGATCTATAAAACTCAAAATGCTCATGAAAATAAAGTCATGAGTAACCAAGAAAAAGTGAGTGCATAAGAATCATGTGAATAACATATTCATGAAAATAAAGCAATGAAGCTTAAAAACAAAAACTCAAATGAAAATATTTTTCTCAAAAACATGATATATCATATAGTTATGCATGAATCATCCAAACTAGAACGTATATGTACAATCAAACAAATAATTGAGCACATAACAGAAATAGATTATGTAAAGCATGTATCTCAAAAATTGTACATGTATAGCGCAAGTTTTAATAGGATATGCATATGAACATGATATAGACATACAAAACAATATATGCTTTAATTTAAAGCATATAAAAACATGAATCAACAATAATAGGCATGTAAATCTATTGAAAAGTTTTTCAAAAATACATGCATAGCTAATAACCAAACAACTCAACATTAAGCACAAGACGCATATGATTGAGTCTAGATTACTACACTAGCATATAAGACATTTAAATCATTTTAAAGAGAAAGAAATGGTTAGCAAAATTGATGTAGCCAATCCATTTCTCCAAAACACGAGGTGGTCCTCCCACCATGCTTCCATGATAGTGATGCATCAAATAGGTGTGTCCTTCAAGCTCTAAATGTATCCACCACTAAGGCACCAATTCTTTCACATCTTAGGAGAGCCCACACCTACATCAAACACAAGTGGTGAGAATTTCGGTACCCATATCTTTTTGGATCTATGGGGATTAGCATCATAAGAAACCCAAACATTTTTATTTGTAAAATTTAAAAAAAAATTATTCTATCAAAATAAAATTTTGCAAGACGGCTTTTGCAGCTACAATGTGCTCATGTGTGCACTCTAGCATACAAATGAGCATGTGTACGAACATGGTGTGCATGTTGTGTATGTCGTGGGATATGTGTATGGGTATGTGAAATTTGCTTCTTGCGAAACATGAATTTCAACCTATTATGGTTTAATGCACATTGGCGCAAAGTGAAGCCCAAACAAAAAATTTTCTTCTTCATAATACAAATATCATTATTAATTTTGGAAGAAGAAACATGAGAAACAATATCTTTTTTCTTTTTTCAAATATTTTTTCTTTTAAAATAATTATCTTGTTCAAAAACTCATTTTCATTTAAAACAATCTCTTTTTCTTTTAAAAAAATCTTTTTCTTGAGAAATTAAATCAACTTGATTTTTTAATGAATTGTTTCCCTGAAAAATAACATTCAATTTCGAAGATAAGGAAACATTCTCCTTTTACAAAAATTTATTTTCCATCAACAAAGTTTTATTTTCTTTTAAAACTAAGTCTTTTTCTTCTTTTAACAAATCATATTTTTGAATAAGTTTTTGACAAAAAGATGCAAGCTCATCATAAGACATGTCAATATCTTCTTCTAACTCGAATTCGGAGTTTACCTCAAGAGGGTCATCCCCTTGAACCATGTAGCACATGTTGTAAGTGATCGGGGCGGAACTAGCACCTTAAAATGTATGTTTTGTGAAATCAATGTAAAAACTTGTGTGTGCTAATGTTCCCTCGATACTTCCGTTATAGTATTGGCTCAACGTGTCAAATCTACAGGGACGGGAGGCGATAGAAGCATTAACAGTCTTTATTCACATCGGTTGTTAAGAGTTATTCTTGGTTAAAAGAATTAGAAAAAGGAAAGAAAAGAAAATCAAGCAGGTGATAGGTGGAGAAGGCGATGAAAGCGACGATGTGAAAACAAAAGAGAAGTGGTTTGGAAAACAAAATAAAAAGAAGATGAAGCTTGTGGTAAAGAAGATGAAACAAAGGTGAACTAAGAAGATGGTGAAAACAACAATGGGAAAATGATAAAAGATTTTGGAAATGATTTTTAAAGCAAAGTAAAAGAAAACTCATGGCTACTAACTACTAATTGCTCCACTAACCATGTTAACCTCTTAGTGATGTTGCCTCACATAAATCCTTGGCTATCACTAATCCTTGGCTTCAAGAGATGACACAAAGCATGACTCATAAGATTGTTCTTTTACATTCAAACAACACATCAATACCACATAACAAGTTGCATGCTGCTGTTAAATCATCAAAACCGGTTAGAGATGAGCATGAAATAAAGAAGACATTGCAAATTAGCAAGTTTGTGGTTAGATGTTAAGAATGTTAGAATGTAGAATCCATCATCATGAGCCATCAATGGCTCTTGCAAGAGCAAGGCCTTGTAGAGGCTATTAGATTCATGTGGATTATCAAGTAAGTGGTTAGATGGTTAGTGATTAGTAGTTAGGTTGCCATGAGAAGAAAAGTTAGGTAAGCATCATGTAAAAGATGAAGAAGATTACATTGGAGAAGAAAGGAGGCACCTTTACATAGATTGTCACTATCTATTACATCAATCCCTCTCTATCTCTCTTTGAATCTCTCAGCCCTACTACAAGATCTAAAAACAAAATAAAAATACAAAAAGTAAAGAAGAGAAATAACACCTACACTAACCAACACTAAAGATAGAAAACCTATCCTAAAATCCAAAACTGCTTGCGTTTAGGGCCTCTACAGGGGTTTTTTATAGGCATAGGATGCTAGATGAGACGGGGCCACGCGTCGAAAATCGACGCGTGGCTCCACCCAATTTTAGTGGAACCGCGGCTATTACCACGGATCCGCGGCAATACCAGGGACAAAAGTCCCTGGTTTTGGCGAGCGAATCCCCGTCGCTTCTAGGACTTTCCTAATATATCCCAATTCTGATATTTTTGCCCGAATATTCGCCTGATGTGAGCAAAGATCTAGGTTTAATGCATCTTCTAGATGATCCCTTGCTTGGCCTCCAAGAATTGCGGATTTAATTACCCTAAAATGGGTTTAATTAAGCTCTTATTACTCCTTTGCCCTTAAACTCCTGATATATCTGCAAGAGAGACCAAAACACGATTTAGACCGACATTTTATTCATAAATCAGTAGGAAAATGCGATATAATAATGCAGAATTGTAGACTAATCACACCCCCACACTTATCTTTTGCTCGTCCTGAGAGAAACAAGAAAATGAAGAACTATACTACAAATGTTATTACACCACTTTTGAAGGTGACGCGATTGCACTGAGCGTGTGCAACAAGCCCTTAAACCTCTAGGTTACCCCTAGAGGAGAAGTGTTGTCTCCTGAGGGTTTTCAGCAAATTATACCCACAAAATCCATAAAGAAAGAAGACAAATGTTAGTATTTTGAAAACACATTTTGAAGGAGAGACAAGTTACGAAATATTTTTGCAAAAATATAAGCGATCTAAGGTCATAAATCCACCAAAAATTATTCTTCCTTAAACTTAGTCTCTATGCAAGATCTTGTCTCCAATTAAGGTAAGAATTTAAAATTAGATTGAATATTTTATCCTTCATAAAACCTAGATAATATGCACTTTGTGATAGTGAAGATTTCTGGGATTTCATCTCCAACCATCAAGCCATTTATATATATATCCCTTTTTTTTCCTTCTTCTTCCCTTAGCTTCATTAGGCTTTCTAGTTCACCCATGTAGCGAGACTTTAACCGATGACTCCCAAACTAGACGGTCTTAGGGCACCAGATGAGAAAACATCCCTCGGGTTTAAGGACTCGGGTAAACAAGGCCACAAAACTAAGGGGATTTATTTGTTTCTTTTGACCACTGTTAGGCGTGAATAATCATGCTTCTTGAGACATAATTATCCAGCTTAATAAGTGATATTTTATTTTTACCATACATATATATTTTCTTTTTTGCTTTATGGCATTTTAGGTCTTTGTTTCCATCCCAAAAATTGTGTTAGTATGAAGTGCATACTATCTAAGGCAAAAAATTCAAGATAAAATTATCTCTCCAATTTATCTTACTTAGCCTATAATTTTAAATATAATCCATTATTTTGATTAGGTTTAAGATGTCATAATTAAGGTTTCCTTAATTTCTAAGATCATCTTAATTTTCTTAAAAAATAGATCAAAACTTTGTCTCTTATTTCAAAAAGTTTTTAAAGAAAGAGAAAAATCTTATACATACAAAAGGGCAAATTTCTAAAAGTATCCTAAAAAGAAGTGTAAAAGAAAGAAAAACTAAAAGCTCTATGTTAGTAAACCCTCTCCCACACTTATCTCATGCATTGTCCTCAATGCATCGTGATGTATATATGCATGAAACAAATAGAGAGGGAAGGAAAGATCATCTCAAGGGGGTGATTCCAGTGGTGGTGTGATTGGTCCACGAAATGCGGCCAATCCAATTTGCGTTGAATCTAGAGGAACCCACCAGAGACCTCTATAATACAACCCACTAGAATGATGTATATATGTATGATTTTTATTAAGAATTTAACCTATCTAATTTTCAAATTTTCAAAATAATTTCAGAGTCAAATTCATCAAGACCCTTGTCCTAAAATGGAATGATGGATTTGGACTTAGGAAGTACAGGAACTAATACCGACTCAGGAAAAAGACTTAAGTCAAGTAAAAGTTCGGGAGTCGAGATTGGTTCAGGAAGTGGGTCCAAATCAAGAAGATGAAACTTAAGTCCACATTCATTTCCCCATGATGGAATGTGACTATTTAAGATTGGTGATTTAAGTTCAAGAATGACAGGTATGGGAATCAAAACTGACTCTAAAATGTTGCTCAAATTGGGTAACAAAACAGGAATCAATATTGATTCAGGAATTTGAACTGGATCACAAATTTGAGGATCAAAGTCACATTCCTCATTGAGTTCAATTTCATAAAAATGAGAACTTGCCAATTTATCAATGGGACTTTCAAAAGTATGAAATGGTCAAGTTCAATATGATCATAAAAGATTAGTGATTCAATTTCACAATGGACTAGCACTGGATCCAATACTGACTCGGGAAAAGGCCTGAAATAAGGTAAAAACACCTCAGTCAATATTGAATCAGGAAGTAAAATTGAATTACCAAGTGGAAGTTCAAGATCTTATTCATGCTCAAGTTCAATTTCAAAAAAAGGATAACTTGCCAAAATGTCAATGGGATTTGAAGTTTGGACAAGTTCAGATGGGCGTGCTGAAATTGAATCTTGATTTTCAAAATGACAAGAGTCCTAAGTCAGATCAATAGAGTTTGGGATAGCTGAATTGGTCAAAGGTTGATAAGATAGAGTTTTCTCATTCCTATAAATGCTAACCAATTGACTCAATTGTGTTTCCAACCTATTGATAGACTCAGTAGAATATTTTAAAATTTTAGCGTGGACTCTTGTAAAATTTTTATACTCTTTTTTAGATGTGATGTATCTTCAAGTGGTTGTTCTAGAAAAGGAGTGTAGGAATCTTGGTTTCCAAAACAACAATAGTCATGGGTCAAATTGATAGAGCTAGAGATATTTGAATTGGTCAAAGGTGGAGAAGAGAGAGGTTCCTCATTCTTATAAATGTTGACCAATTTACTTAATTGTGTTTCCAACCTATCAAGAGACTGAGAAGAAGATTTTTGAAATTGTAACGCAGACTCCTGCAAGATTTCTATACTCTTTTCTAGACTTGATTTTTCTGCATTTGGTTGTTCCAGAAAAGGAGTATAAGAATCTTGTTTTTGGAAAGATAGTGAAGATTGTGAGTCCAACATGGTTTGAGATTGAAGCTTGGACTCACACAAGAGTTCCTTACTCGTTTCCAGGATAGATGGTTATTCATTATGAGGAGGCGGAACTGTGTAAGATTCTTGAAAATATTGTGGAATTGGAGAGGCCAACATTTTCTGACGTTGTCGCTTGGCCTCTTGCAAGTTAGCTTCTATACTCTTTTCTAGCTCAGATTTTTCTTCAATGGGAGGTCCAGAAAAAGGAGTATAGGAAGCGAAATAGGGGAATGAATATTGTGTAAATTGTGGACAAGGTGGGCACGGTGGACAAGGAGGTTGAAAATTTAACTCAGAGGAGATGAATCCCCATTGAATCTGTGAAGAGTTGAAATTATTTTAGAAATTATAGTCATAAGATTGTGGGTATGGGTTGTATTGAATCGGATAAGTCCAACCCGATGTATTTAGTTGGTTCATATTGTGAAAAACTGGGTTGGAATTATCCGAAACAAATGGGGTCGGTGTGAAATATGGATTCATATTTGGATTGAAAGAATTGTTATTGTTAAATTCTATTTCACAAACAATCACGAACAAAAAAGAAAGAACAAACAACAAACAAAAAGAAAAGACAAAATCAAAACCAAGCCTACATTAAGGTTGACCTAGACGACTCCTAACTAGTCGATTACCCGGGAGAGATTGTTGCTTGAATCCGACCACAAGCTAATTGGTCAGGTAGGGGCAAAATACAATGGGAGGTATCCGTGCATAAGCAACGGGCCTTAATTACGCCAAATCACGGTATCTTTAAGGCGTAACCTCTTAATTCCCAACCTTAGACACCGATTTCACAAGAGTAAGATCAAAATAAGTTTCACCCTCGGTCAATCTCTTAATGAGTCCGAGATGTCCCTAGGGGCCAATCTATCAATTTTTATTAGGGCTTGAGTGTGTGAGTGGGGAGGTGATTTTTGGGCTAAGGAAGGGTGATGAAATCCCACCTTATCTTGTATGGGTTTTGCCCTTAATTTCAATTCGTGCAGTGTGCAATATAAAAAAGAATATAACACAAAGTGAATAAATCACCCACGTGTTTGTCCTATGCTATATGCAATGGCATATGTACACCTCAATCCAGATCACTACACATAACAAAATACAGTATATTGGAATTGAATTGACACGTGCCTAAATGCAAATGTCTAAACCGTTTTAAAAGGGTCCAAATACCGTATTTTAGTTCTTTAGTTTATTGTGGTGTGTAGGCAATCAAAACAAGAAAGTAATAGTACAGATACACTAGCTATTACAATGAACATATCCCAGCACAACAAGATACACAATGAATACAAAATAGCCGCGTTGGCGCGGCAAATGTCGCGTTTGCGCGACTTTTCTTTAGAAGCTGGGTCCCTGCTATCTAGAGCAGGGAGATGCAAAGCTAGTTTATGTTCTGTAATGTTAAGATCCTGTAAAGAATGTCTCGCACACCAAAACAGAGAAGAAAATGTTAACAAAAACGTAAAAACAAAACCATTCCCGTTCCCCGACAACGGCGCCAAAAATTTGATCGGGCGGAACTAGCACCTTCAAACATGTGTTTTGTGAAATCAATGTAAAAGCTTGTGTGTGCTAATGTTCCCTCGATACTTCCGTTATAGCATTGTCTTAACGGGTTGAATCTACAGGGACGGGAGACAATAGAAGCATTAACATTCGTTATTCACGTCGGTTGTTAACAGTTCTTCTTTGTTAAAAGAATTAGAAAAAGGAAAGAAAAGAAAATCAAGCAGGTGATAGGTGGAGAAGGCGATGAAAGCGGCAATGTGAAAGCAAAAGAGAAGTGGTTTAGAAAATAAAATAAAAAGGAAGATGAAGCTTGTGGTAAAGAAGATGAAAAAAATGTGAACTATGAAGATGGTGAAAACAACAATGGGAAAATGATAAAAGATTTTGGAAATGATTTTTAAAGCAAAGTAAAAGAAAACTCATGGCTACTAACTACTAATTGCTCCATTAACCATGCTAACCTCTTAGTGATGTTGCCTCACATGGATCCTTGGCCATCACTAATCTTTGGCTTCAAGAGACGATACAAAGCATGGCTCATAAGATTGTTCTTCTACATTCAAACAACACATCAATACCACATAACAAGTTGCAAGTTACTGTTAAATCGTCAAAACCGATTAGAGGTGAGTATGAAATAAAGAAGACATTGCAAGTTAGCAAGTTAGTGGGTTAGATGTTAGGATTATTAGAATGCTATAATCCATCATCATGAGCCATCAATGGCTCTTGCAAGAGCAAGGCCTTGTAGAGACTATTAGATTCATGTGGATTATCAAGTAAGTAGTTAGATGGTTAGTGGTTAGTAGTTAGATTGTCATGAGAAGGAAAGCTAGGTAAGCATCATGTAGAAGACGGAGAAGATTACATTGGAGAAGAAAGGAGGCACCTTTACATAGATTGTCACCATCTATTACATCAATCCCTCTCTATCTCTCTCTAAATCTCTCAGCCCTACTACAAGATCTAAAAACGAAATGAAAATATAAAAGTAAAGAAGAGAAAGAACACCTACACTAACCTACACTAAAGATAGAAAACCTAGCCTAAAATAAAAAACTGCTTGCGTTTAGGGCCTCTACAGGGGTTTTTATAGGCATAGGATGCTTCTAGAAGACGAGACGGGACACGCGTCAAAAATCGACACGTGGATCCACCCAATTGCCGTGGAACAGCGGCTATTGCCGTGGATCCGTGGCAATACCAGGGATAAAAGTCCCTGGTTTTGGCGAACGAGTCCCCGTCGCTTTTAGGACTTTCCTGGTATATCCCAATTCTGGTATTTTCGCGCGAATATTCGTCTGACGTGAGCAAAGGTCTACGTTCAATGCATCTTCTAGATGATCCCTTGCTTGGCCTCTAAGAATTGCGGATTTAATTACCCTAAAATGGGTTTAATTAAGATCTTATTACTCCTTTTCCCTTAAACTCCTGATATATCTGCTAGAGAGACCAAAACACGATTTAGACCGTATTTTATTCATAAATTGGTAGGAAAATGCGATATAATAATGCAGAACTGTAGACTAATCAGTAAGCATCACATCCATCCTCCGAATCACTCTCTTCTTCATTTGACGTTTGTTCCCCAGAGAGCAAAGAGTGTTACAAACTACAAAAGCCGATTCAATGTTAGACATCCTATACAAACAATCATCATTTAGGATACTCTTTATAGCATGGATGGCTTTTGTGTTAGCCTCAAGATGTTTGCCATTAATAAAATATGAATTCTTAATAGTGGCAAAATAGACATGAATTCCTAAGGCACTAAGAAAAAAGATATTTTAACTTTCCAATTTTTGAAGTCAAAAATGTTAAACAAGGGAGGTGTTATGAAATCCATGTGTAAACAAAATATTGTAAGTAGCTAAAATATGATCTTTAACTCAAAGTTGGTAGACCCAAATCAAGAGCACCAAGCTCTGATACAAATTGTAAGTCACCTAGAGGGGGTGAACAGGTGAAAACCTAATCAAATGCAAAACTAATGCAAAATTAAAACTAATTGTGCAAACTAAAATGATTATGCAAACACACAAAGTATAACCAAAGAGTGTAGCCAAATTCCAGGTGAAGGGCTCAGGACTATCTTCTCAAGATTCTTCTAAATTAAGAGTTGAAGTGTCACTATGACTCTCTTAGTTGAATCCAAATGTGAGCAAACAATCCCAAGCACATATCAATTAATCACAAGAAAATATCAAGCATGTAATAGATATGAGTAATAAGAGCATTCAAAATATAAAACACAAGTGAGAGAGAGATGATCAATTGAGAACACGGGAGAATTATTCGAGGTTCGAGCATACTTGCTTTACGTCCCCACCTTCAACACTTGAAGGATTTCCACTATAGTCAATCCCGCCAGATCACTAGGTACCGCAACACCTACAACGATCTCCCTTAAGAACTCTTGTACCCGCAAGTCCCTCACTTGTGTTCTCGCAAGAACAACACATGCGAACCCGCAAGCTCGCTGAGGCTGTAACCTCTACAATTCCTCCAAATACAAAGGTGGAACACTTGGTGATCACTTCTCTTGATCACCAGCAAATACTCTCACAAATAAGGATCCTATAGAGGATGGATATAGCAAAGGATGGCTCAAGATTATGTGAGAAAACAAGATAGATGTGGAGCTAAAAAACTCAAAGGGAAACTTTTGAAATCTAAAAAGAATCACTCTTGATAACCTCTCTTTTCATATGGTAATGAAGCTCTAAAAACTTGTTGGGAAAACTCTATTGAAGATGGGAAAATAAGCTCTTGAAAAACTTATATAAAACTCACCCAAAAGCCCAATATTTATAGGCCAAGAAAAATAAACCATTATGGTAAAAAATTGCAAGAAATGGCCTATCGGTCGACTTCCCGGTCAACCGACCAACAGTGAAATTTCTGACGGTTGAAATCTGGCGGACGATCGGGCGGTCGGCTAACCACAGACCAAACTGTGCAATAGGTCGTTATGAGGCCTAAAATGTTAGAATTTGGAAATAAGTATAAAGGAAGAATTTGTAGATTTTACAGTCTTCTTTCTAATGCAACATAAATCAAATCATTTGGAGTTGAAAGTTATCAGTAAAGACTGAAAGGTGTCAAATCAGAAATTATAAAATATTTTGAGAACAAGAATAGATTTCAACTCAATATTTGATATCTTTAACGATTGAATCAGAAAATAACTATTTAATAAGAAATGTACCTCTGAAAGTTATCTTTGAAATGCAACTTAAATTATATTTATTGAATATAAGGATAAAAAGTTATGACCAGAAAACTATAAGGGTGGCGAGCAGTTCAGCAGAACGGTCGGCCGCCCGGTCGACCGAGAAAACTCGAGAGCTCTACAAACTCAGTTGGTCGACCGGTCGGTTGACCGAGCTTAAGTCACAGGGGCTTGTGAACGTCTTGTACACGTCGGTCGATTGGCTCAGCCTTCGTTCGACAAGTCGGTCGACCGCAAGCAGCCAAAAAATAGTTTTAACAACTTTTTAAAATACACCGCAAGCAGCCCAAAAACAAATTTAATTTTTTTTTAAAATACAACTTAAATTCCATAAAATCTTCTAAAAATCCACAAAAATAACTTCATTGAAATACTTTGAAGTACAAATACGAGTGATAAAAAATCAACACATATTACAAACTTGTGAACTATTTTTGAGGTATAGTATTTAAAGCTTAAATAAAAATCGTATTTTTCAAAAATCAAACTTTTGTGTGTATATAAGCTTGAGCAAGCCACAACTAATCTATCTTTTACATTTTATCCAAAAATAAAATCTTAAAACTTATAAAACTAGACTCATGTCTTGAAAATCTTCTTCTCCATCTTGACTTGGTTCAAAACTTTGATCCATGAGGTAGACTCTCCTTGAGTACTTGATGCGATCTTGATGCGCGAACTCCTGAATCAACACATGCTAGCTTCAAAACTTGACTTTGAATCTTTTGTTGAAGCTAAATACCGACTAAGATCTTGATCAAATATCTAAAACTTATTAAACACAAGATCATTAGTACTATTGAAGTTCACCTAGAGAGGGGGTGAATAGGTAACAAACTAATCAAGTGCAAAACTAATGCGGAATTAAAGCTAATTATGCAAACTAAATGCTATTACACTAACACACAGAGTATAACGCAAGAGTGTAGCTGAATTTTCGGTGAAAGGCTCTGGACTATCTCCTCGAGATTTCTCTAGATTAAGAGTTGAGGTTCCACTGTGGCTCTCTTGGTTGAATACAAGTGTGAGCAAACAAATAACCCAAGCATATATATCAATTTAGCACAAATATATCTAGCATATAAAGAGATAAACAAGATAAGCATGTAAGATATATAAACACAAGTGTGTGAGAGAGAGAGATGAGTAATCGTAAACACGGCAGAATTGTTTGGTTCGAGCACACTTGCTCTACGTCCCCGCCTTTAACACTATGAAGGATTTTGCACTAGAATCAATCCCGCAAGATCACTCGGTGCCGCAATACCTACAACGAGCTCCTTCAAGAACTCTTAGACCCGCAAGTCCCTTACTTGTTCCCACAAGAACAACACATGTAAGCTCACTAGCTTGCCGAAACCACACCTCTACAATGAGTTCCCTCAAGAACTCTACATAATGCGAACCCACAAGTTTGCCTCCTCAAATACAATGATAAACCTTGGTGACCTCTACACTTTGATCACCAAAAAACACTCTTACAACAAAGCTCCTATAGGATAGATATGGCAATAAAAAAGCTCAAGCTTGTGTGAGAAAACAAGGTAGATAAAGTGGTGGAAAACTTAAGAAATCTCTTTTAAAAACACTCCTAAAAACTCTCCTTTTGATATGAAAGTTTTAGCCCAAAAATAAGTAGACAAAAACCCTAAGAGAGATGGGAAAAACTGGCTCTAAAATTTCTCCAAAATCTTATCTAAAGCTAGACAAAACAACCCCCTCTTATAGAGCTACAAAAACTAGCTATTGGGGGCAAATCCCCAGGCCAGATGACCTGTCGGTCGACGGGCCAGTCAACTGGTCAATGGTCATATTTATGACTGGTTTGGGTTGCTGATTGACCGCCCGGTCAACCGCACCCGGTCTTGACCTGTCGGTCGACCGGTCAGTCAACCGAGGCAAGAACTAGATAGCTTTGAGTAAAGCTCTATGGCCAGTCGACCGGGGCCAGATCCAGAGAATGAACTCTCTGTATCGATCGATTGCCCGGTCGATCGACTCTCAAGCCAGAGCATGTGCACGTTTCTGTGCACATCAGCCGACCACTCGGTCGATTGACTTCTGACTCGATCGACCGCCAGAAGGCCACGTCAAGGATAATTAGGGATTCAAACTTGATCTTTTAGCATCCTATAAAATTTCATAAAATCACATAAAATCCACTAAAATAAGTTCATTGAAATACTTTGAAATCCAAATATGTGTGATCAAAAATCAACATATATTACAAACAAGTTGAACTATTTTTGTGATATAGAAATTCAGCTTTAAACATAAACCAGTATTTTCAAAATTAAACTTTTAAATGAAAAATCGATTTTTTCAAAGCTTGTCCAAATACCAAAACAAGATATTTTAAACACTTCTGAATATTAGTGTGTGTTGACTGAGATTTCCTGCACACAATTATTAGAATATTAGATTAAGAATAGATCGTGCGAGGAATCAGTTCTAATCCACGGTAGCAGGGCTATGCGGGTCGTGATCCTCAAGGAGGGACTGCGATAGAAGCGTTAAGCAAGTTTCTCTAAAAATTTATCTTTTTTAGTTAATTTGTTAGTCACGATGGTATTTACAAATAAAAGTGGTATTTACAATGAGTTGTGGGAAAGAATATTGGAGAGGTGTGGATTTGATCTACAAAAAAGAAAAGAAAAGAAAAGAATAGAAAACTAACCTTGGTTGGAGAAAATATGCGAAACCTAACACTTTCTACCTTATTTCGGAGGCATTGAACGTATAAACCTTGGGATCGAACTCAGTCCGTTGTCGCATTAGGTCATCAAGCCTTGGGCAAGCATGAGTTGATACGCCTCGAGGAGGAGAACATCGCCATGGAATATCGTTGGAACCTACTAATCTTCGGTATACTTGTGGTTCGGTAAACGCTCGCGTGCTCGTCAAAGATCAACAAAAAGAAACACAGTAGAAAAGAAAGAGAAAACAAAGAAAAGCAACGACATAAGAACAAAATAAAAATTACCTTTTATTGATTACAATGGAAGAGAAGAGAATCATCTGTCGGTGTCACCCTCAACAAAGCCATCTCCCTCACTTACATAAAAATTACAAAAAGAAAAGAAAACCTAGTAGAAACCCTAAAAATCTGAACTTTGGCCCTTTGCTGGACGCTGGACCCCCTTTGCGTTGCACTGCAGGTGATATTTATAGGTGCAGAAGGCTACAGAGTCCCGGATAAACATCACCACGAAATCTGGGATCTGGATGAGATCAAAGTGCCGCGTTTCCGCGGCTTTTGCCGCGGATCCGCGGCACTTTAGTGGCTTCTGGCCACGCGCTTTGGCGCGTGGCTTCTCCTGGTCCGTTCCTTTGGGCTTCTGCTTCTGAAAGTTTGATCCTGGCCTTTTAATCTGGATTTTCGAGATAACTTGGTAATCAAGTTACTCTTAATCCAGATTTCTTCAAATCTTCTTCCCACGAATTTTCTTCTTATCTTGGCCTTTTATCCTCATTCTGCATGTGTTTAGGGTTGGATAGAAGTCTATCCTTCCCTAATCTCTGATATTTGCAACTTTTAGCCCTTGTATTTGCATTTTGACTCTTTGTATTTAAGCTTTTTCACCTGGGCTTCAAACATGGGCTTGGATCTGGGCTTTTGGGCTCTTTAGGCTTTATTTATTGCTAAAATAACAATTCGAGGCCTGCACACAATAAATTACTAATTATTAATAAATGTGCAGAATTAAATGAATAAATATGAAAATGTGATGGTAAATATGATGATAAAAATGCACTTTTGACTACCAATCACACCCCCACACTTATCTTTTTGCTCGTCCTCGAGTAAAAATAAAGAAAAGAAAAAGTTAATCTAACCTAACTCACTTTCGTAGGAATCACGATTGCACTTAGCACGTGCAACAAGCCGTTAAACCTCTAGGTTACCCTAGAGGACGAGTGTTGTCTCGTGAGGGTTTTCAGCGGATTACACCCACAAAATCCATAAAAAGGAAAATATTTGAATTATATTGGAAGAGACTAAGTAGTCTATAAGTTTTAGGATCCTCAATTTTATTCATTCTTCAAACCTAGTCTTTATAAAGTCAATTGTTATTCATTTTAGGTAAGGATTAAAATTGAATTTCTAATATAGTCTTTTTCGTTACCAAAAGTTTTACGCACCCTTGTGAATCTAGGAATTCCTTAACTTGGACTCTCATGCCTCTTTATTATTTTTATAACATCATCTAATTTTCTTTCGTGTAAGTATCAAGACTTCTTGAGGCCCTCATACCTAACTAATTGACTATTAGATGTGTTATATAGTTTTTTTTTGGCATGTATAACTCATCTAATTTTCTTTCGTATAAGTATCAAGGCTTCTTGAGGCCCTCATACTTAACTAATTGACTAATAGATGTGTTAATACATATATTATATTTCTTAGTCTTCTTAGGCTTTCTAATCCACCCATGTAACGAACTTAAAGTCGGTGGCTCCCAAACCGGTTGGCTTTAGGGCACCAGGTGAGAAAACACCCCGCGGACTCAAATTCGAGTGAACTAGGCCCCAAAACTAAGAACTTTATTTTACTCACCTTTAGGCATGAATACTTATGCTTCTTGAGGCACATGTATCAGCTTAATTGGTGATTTTTTTTTTCTTTTTTTTTCTTTTTTTTTTATGAGGCACAAGGTCTTTGTCTTAGAATCCTAAATATGCATTTGGTATGCATATTTCATTAAGGTAAAAATCAAGACTAATTATTTATTCAATTTCTCTCCTATACCTAAAAATTAAACAATTTATTTATTTTGACCAAGTTTTTAGAAATCCCAATCATGATTTTCCTAATCCTTAAAACTAACTTAGATTTCTTTCAAAAAATAAGTCAAAATATTTCCTTTTTATAACATTTTTTTTTTATTTTTTTTTTTCAGATTTTTTTTTTTTTTTAGCAAATTTTTGTTAGTTTCTACCTATGTTAGTATATTAGTAAAACCCACCCCCACACTTATCTCATGCATTGTCCTCAATGTATGAATGAATGCATATATGCATGAAATAGAACAAGGGAAGGCAGAAAATTACCTTAGGGTGGTGGTTCCGGAGGTGGTCTAATTGGTCCACGAAATGCGGCCCAATCAAGATAACAGATAATTTGGTGGAACCCACCAGAAACTTTCCTTACATAACCCACTAAAATATATATATAATCATTTTTTAGTATTTCCACCCCATCAAATTTCCAAATTTCATAATAAATTTCAGAGTTAATTGTCTCAACCTCCTTGTCCCAAAATGGAGTATGAAAAGATGGAATTATTGACTTGGACAATATAGGTGCGGGAACGAATACCGACTCAGGGAAAATGCTCAAATCAAGTAAGGGCTCAGGAGTCGGGCTAGGTTCAAGAATTGGGTCCAAGTCAAGAAATTGAAACTCAAGTCCACAATCTTCTTCCCACAATGGAATGTGACCTAATATGGGTGATATCTCTTTACTTCCAATATTAAGGAATTCTAGCTCATCGCCATACAATTCTTCAAAACTAAGGTCAACATCTTCCGTCAGAATTGTACAATCAGTTTCAGAAGTAAAGAGATTGTGAGAATCTAGGTCAAGTTCAATATGATCATCTAAAATGGGTGATTCAATTTCATAATGAATTGGAATAGGATCCAATGTTGACTCGGGAGAAGTGAAATCAGGTGGAGACACTGGAGTCATTATTGGATCAGGAAATAAAATTGAATCATCAAGTGGGAGATCATGATCATATTCATGTTCAAGTTCTAATTCAGGAAAGGAAAAACTTGCCAAGTTATCAGAATTTGAAGTTTCGGCAAGTTCACATGATGGTACTGAATTAGAATCTTGTTGTCCAAAGCAACTTGATTCGTCGGCTCTAAGAGAGTGGTCAATGAAAGCAGAAATGGCCGAACTGTGAGAACGTAAGGATTGAACCATCAAATCTATGTCATGCTCACGAGCTAATCTAGCCTGAGTCATGGCGGCAAGCATCCCTTCATAGTCGATAGGTGCATCATGCTCTGATTGGACTTGAAAATAGGAAGGGTAATCGTGATGAAGTTGTGAGTCGGTGGACTCACGCATCATCATGTCTAAGATTGATGGTGACTGTTGCTTGGACTCATTCATACTCATCATTTCCAAGAAAGATGGATTTCTATTCTGAATGGGTGGATCTGAGTATGAATCATGGGAAAAATGTGGACTAGATGGATATGGAGGACAATTTGGTCGAGAATTAGACTCGGGGGACTCGAAACCCCATAAACTCTGTGACGAGTTGAAATTATTATGGAAATTATAGTCATAAGATGGGGGGTGTGGGTTATATTCATTCGGATAAGACCATTCCGGCACACTAGATTGGTCAAAGTTAGGGTATGCCGGGTTGGTAATATCCGAATAATAGTTAGGGGTGTAATATGGATTAAAATTGGAATTATTATTATATGCCATATCACACCAACACAAACACAACAAACAAATAAACAAACAAAAAAAAGAAAAATTCTAACCTAAGTTAGGGTAGACCTATGACCTAGACGACTCCTAACTGGTTAGACTGTCCACGGGAGGTAGGGTGTAGACTTTGACCACAAGTTAATCAGCCAGGTCAGGGCAAGAGTGGTGGGAGGTTTTCCGTCAAAGACGTTCCTTAATTAAATAACCACCACACTTCGGGCTTTCGGCCCTCAATCCCCTTCCTAGACACTGATTTGGTAGGAGTCAACTTCCAACACCGTTCCCCCTTAGGATAATCTCCTAATTGAGTCTGAGATGTCCCTAGGGCCAACGTCTACTAATTTTTAAGTTAGGCTTGGGTTAGTGAGTGCTTGGGATATGATTTTTGGGCTAAGGAAGGGTAATGAAATCCCCACCTTATCTTGTTGATGGGTTATGCCCTTAAGATGAATTAGTGCAAGTGTACAAGATAAATAGATAAGAATCACTCAAAGCAGAAAATTAACCAAGAGATGAATCCTATTCTACATGCAATGCGTACGTACCTTGCGTCTCCAGCACTCTTCAACAGTAAATTAAAGTAATTGAAAAGACACGTGCCTAATATGCAAATGTCTAATCAACTTTTAACGATTACAACCAATTTTTTACTGTTGACTTTATTAAGCAGGTATAGGGTGAATAATACAGGAAATTAAGTAATGCAGCAGAATTATTTTGCAGAATCAGATACCCTGCAGAAAACTGATCAGTAGTACTCTCCTCTTTGCCGCAGATCCGCGGCTTTTGCCGCGTTTCTGCGGCAATTTGGAGGGATCCTGGGCTCTGCTTTCGAGAGCAGGGGCCCAGGTCCACTTATATGTCACTGCAATTGCAAAGTTCCTGTTTCTTCACCTGTAACCTGCAACAGAGAAGAATAAAGAATTAGTTAATAAAAAATATTTTTTTATTAGAGAATAACTTACCGTCCCTCCCCGGCAACGGCGCCAATTTGTTGACTGAGTTTTCCTGCACACAAAAATAAATATTTTAATTGTAAGAATAGATGTGCAAGTCTCAGTTCTAATCCGCGGTAGCAGGGCTATGCGGGTCGTGATCCTCAGGGAGGGACTAGCGATAGAAGCGTTTGTAAGATTCTCTAAAGTTTTTATCTTTTTATTATTAGCAGTGGTGGTATTTACAATGGATGGTGGTAGAAAAGAATATGGAGATGAGTTGTATTTATTCTACAAAAAGGAAAAGAAAAGAAACGAAAAGAAAAGAAAACTTACTTGAGATTGGTTGAAGAAAGAACGTGAAAACCTTACATGTTCTACCTTGCTTAGGAGGCGTTCCACGAATAGATCATAAGATCGATCTCAATCCCTGTGCACATTATATCGTCAAGCATACTCAAGTACGAAGTGATGCGTAGCTTGGAGGAGACGTCTTCATGAACTATCGCTGGTTCTCACAGAGCTTAGTTATACGTGCTTATGGAATCCACTTGCATGTTCATCAACAACCACAAGATCACAGAGAAAAAGAAAAGAAAAACAAAATAAAAATAACACATAAGAATAAAGAACAAAAAGAAAAGTAAATACCTTTATTGCTTTAATCAATGGCAGAGAAAAGAAGATACATCGGTGTCACGCTCAATATAATCCTCTCTCTCTCTTGAAAATAAAAAGAAAAGAAACCCTAATTTACAAAAGAAGAAAACCTAGAAGAAACCCTAATTTTGGCCCTTGGTTCGCCTCTGGACGCTGGCCCTCTTCACGTTGCAATGCAGGTGCTATTTATAGATGCAGAATGCCACAGAGTCCCGGATAAACATCACCACAAAATCTGCTCTCTGGATAAGCTAGGATTGTCGCGGAAACGCGGCTTTTGCCGCGGGTCCGCGGCACTTTAGTGGCTTCTGGCCACGCGCTTTGGCGCGTGGCCCCTCCTGGTCCGTCCATGTGGGATTTTCCTTCTGGAAATTGAATCCTGGCTCTTAATCTTTGGATTTGGATATAACTTGGGAATCAAGTTACCTAGATCCCAAATCTTTTCCACGAATTTTCCTTCTCTTCTTTTAGCTTTTATCCTATCCTGCAAGTGTTTAGGGTTGAATAGAAGTCTATCCTTCCCTCTTCTTTGTATTTGCAACTTTGGCCCTTGTGTATTTGCAATTTTGACAATTGATATTTGCACTTTTACACCTGGGCTTCAAACATGGGCTTGGATCTGGGCTTTTGGGCTCTTTAAGCTTTATTTATTGTAAAAATAAGAATTCGAGGCCTGCACACAATAAATTACAAATTATTAATAAATGTGCAGAATTATATAAATAAATATGAAAATGTGACGGTAAATATGATGATAAAAATGCACTTTTGACTACCAATCAGTGTGCATGGATATGATTCCATACACATATAAGATGAATATCTATGTTTTTGGCATTAAACTCTAAAATAAGTTTTGACTTAAACAAAACTTAAACTCATGATATAGAAACATCAAATACGTTTTTCTAAACATTTGAACCAGCAATGTATATAAATAAAATCTATTATTCCTATAAAACATGTAAACTTGTTCTGATAAACTCTATACATGAAACATAAAGATATCTTTTGAAGCTCAAAATCAAAACGGTATTTTCTAAAATCAAAACTATTCTTATGAAAATACTATATAAATTTTATATGTGTGTATATGAGCTTAAGCAATTCACAACTAATCTATCCTTTACATTTTATCTGAACTAACTAAGACTCAAGTCTTGAAAATCTTCTTCTCCATCTTGATTTGGTACAAACCTTGATCCATAAGTTAGAATCCTCTTGAGTACTTGATGCGATCTTTAAAGCGCGAGCTCTTGAATCAACACGTGCTAGCTTCAAAACATGACTTCGAATCTTTTGTTGAAGCTAAACACTGACTAAGATCTTGATCAAATATCTGAAATTAAATAAGCACAAGATCATTAATACTCTAACTACATGAGTTAATCATCATCAAAACTAGAGTGATGGGCTTTGGGCTAACCATCTCTTCATTTTTAATGATGACAAATCTCATGAAGTTATATATGCATGAATTAAAGATAAGCTTTATAGAAGCTCCCCCTTAACTCATGCATTGCAAATAAACATATAGATATTCAATGAAAGCGCATAAACTAAATAAATATATATGCATAAATAGCAAATATTAAGCATGCATATAAAAACTCTCTAAATTCTTCTCCCCCTTTTTTTCAATTCATTAATATTTGGACGAAGAAAAACAAAGAAGAAAGATGTATATGCAATATACATTCATGAAGAGGAGAGACTTAAGTTAACTTCCCCTGCATACATGCATTAAATGGAGAAGGGATGACTAAACTCTAACCCACATAAGCATAATATATAATGTATAGACGGAGATATTAAGCTCCTTCTACGTACATGTACCACATAAAGAAGAGAGGTCAATCTCCTCAATATGTAAAATACACTCAATATGAATCTATATATAGAGGAGATGTTAAGCTCCCCTAATATATAGGCAATATATATGAAACAAATTTTGAAAAATTTTGAAATCATTTTTAAAACAAAATTTGAAATTTCTCGAAGTCAACAAAATGAATTATGATACCAATGACATTAAATTGTAGTTGACAAAATAAATGTTGGTACCACTTATGGATAAACAAAATTTTTAAGTTACCAATAATAGATTTTGATACCAATTGAAGGTGAAACATGAAATACATCTTGATACCAAAAAAATACCAATTGAAATCAATGTATAAGCTTGTAAAGATATCAATTAACATTTAAAATTAAATCAAGCTAAGCATAATAAATTTGTTCTATAAAATATGAGGTATTGTAAAAGAAGCACAATCTAAATCATATATATATATATATATATATATATATATATATATATATGTATGAAAAATGAAAATATCACTTGAAATTTGGTGCATACATATATAGAAAACTAGTAGTATACAAGAATGAAATATCATGAAAATTATGTGTATAACTCATATCATCCCACTTATCATGCACATATTAAATAGATTTTCAACAAGGCACACAAAGCATAGTCGCCCAACCAACCGCACTTCAAGGGTAGAAGTTTTCAAAAATAAAATTTTAAAAATAGCGATAGATTGAAAACATTACCAAGTGAAGAATCAAAAAACTAGTTTAAAATTAGTTTTGAAAAACTAGTTAAAGATCCTTCAAACATGAAAATAAATCATATATCTCATGAAATATGTATATTATACAAAAGTTGACATTCAATATTTATAAGGCATATAAATGAGCTCGTAAAAATAAAATTATTAGTAAACATAGAGATGAGTGTACAAGAATTATGTAATCAACATATGCATGAAGATAAAGTAATGAAGCTCAATAAGAAATCTCTTTTTCTTTAAAACATGATATATCATATAGCTATGCAAGAATCATTAAAACTAGGACATACAATGTACAATTAAACAAATAATTGAGTACACATAAGAAATAGGGCATGTAAAACATGTATCACAAAAATTATACATATATAACACAATTTTTAATAAGATATGCATATGAACTTGATATAGACATATAAAATAATATATGCTTTAACTAAAGTATACAAAATTTGAATGAAGAGTAGGCATGTAAATCTATTGAAATTTTTTTAAAAAATATATACAAAGTTTAGGCAACCAATCAACTCAACTATAACCACAAAATATCATATGATAGAGTCTAGATTACATACACTAGCATATAAATATTTAAAATATTTTTTAAAGAAGAGGAAGAAATGGTCCTCCTACTATGCTTCCATGATAGCGACGCATCAAATGTGTTTGTCCTTAAGCTCCAAATGCATCCACCACAAAGGAACCAAACCTCTCACATCTTTGAGAGGCCACACCTACATCAAACACAAGAGGTGGAGATTTTGGTACCCATATCTTTTTGGGTCCACGAAAGTTAAAAGCAATAAGAACCCAAACATTCTTATTTGCAAAATTTAATAAATTTATTCTATCAAAGCAAAATTTTGCTAAATGGCCTTTGCGGCTGCAATGTGTACATTTGTACACTCTAGCATGCATATGAGTGGTGTGAGTGTGAGCATGGTGTGCATATGTATGCCGTAGGGTATGTGCATGAACATGTGGAACTTATTGCTTGCGAAATATAAATTTCAACCTATTATAATTAAATGCACATTGGCTCAAAGTAAAGCCCAAACAATCAAATCATTTTTTAAAACATGAATCTCATTTTTATAAATAGGAGATGATGAAATAGTAGAATGAGGAACATGAGAAACAACATTTTTTCACTTTAGAAAAAGAAATCTTTTCCTTTTCTTTCAAAACTATTTTCTTTTTCAAGGAGTCATTTTCTTTCAAACTAATTTTCTTTTCTTTTTTAATCAAAATAATTTTCTTTTGAAATAATTTCAAATTTATTGTTAAAAGAATTTTTTTCTTTCTTTAACAATTCATAATTTTTAAGAAGTTGTTGACAAAATAATCCAAGCTCATCATATGGCATATCAACATTTTCGTCAAGCTCGAAGTCAAATTTACCTCAAGGAGGTCATTCCTTTAGACCATGTAGCACATATTGAAAGTGGCACTTTCATTATCTGAGTCACTCCCTTTGTTATATTGCTTTTGTTCACCAATGGAGATAAGGGTGTTCCATACTACAAAAGCCAAATCAAAGTTAGCAACCCTAGATAAATATTCATCATTTAGGGTAAATTTTAAAGCATGGATGGCTTTTGTATTAGCATCAAGATGTTTGACATTTAAACAATAAGAATCTTTAATAGTGGCAAAATAAATATGAATACCTAGGGCTTTTGGTACATGCACATTTTAACTTTTCAAGTTTGGATGTTAAGAATGTCAAACATAGGAGGTGTCATGAAATCTATGTGTGTGCACAAATATTGTGATTAGCTAAAATAGGATCTTTAACTCTAGGTCGTTAGGCCCAAATCAAAAGCACCAAGCTCTGATACCAATTGAAGTTCACCTAAAGGGGGGTAAATAGGTGACAAGCTAATCAAATGCAAAACTAATGCAGAATTATAACTAATTATGAAAACTAAAAGCTATTACACTAACACAAAGTACAACACAAAAGTGCTGGTGAATTTCTGGTGAAGAGCTCTGAACTATCTCCTTAAGATTCCTCTAAATTAAGAATTGAGGTGCCACTATGGCTCTCTTGCTTGAATACAAGTGTGAGCAAACAAACAACCCAAGCATATATATCAATTTAGCACAAATATATCTAGCATATAAAGAGATGAACAATATAAGTATGCAAGATATATAAACACAAGTGAGAGAGAGAGAGAGAGATAAGCAATCGCAAACATGAGAGAATTATTTTAAGGTTCGAGCACACTTGCTCTACGTCCTCGTCTTCAACACTATAAAGAATTTTCGCTAGAATCGATCTCGCAAGATCACTCAGTGCTGCAACTCCTACAACGAGCTCCCTCAAGAACTCTTAGACCTGCAAGTCGCTCACTTGTTCTTGCAAGAACAGCAGATAAAAGCTTACTAGCTTGCCGAGATCGCACATCTATAATGAGCTCCCTCAAGAACTCTACACAATACGAATCCACAAGTTCGCCTCCTTAAATACAATGATGAAAACTTAGTGATCTCTACACCTTGGTCACCAAAAAGCACTCTCACAACAAAGCTCACGTAGGATAGATATGGCAATAGAAAAGCTCAAGCTTGTGTGAGAAAACAAGGTAGATGAGTGGTGAAAAACTCAAGAAATCTCTTTTAAAAATACTCTTAAAAACTCTCCTTTTGATATGGAAGTTTTAGCCCAAAAATAAGTAGACAAAAACTCTAAGAAAGATGGGAATAATTGGCTTTAAAACATCTCTAAAATTTTATCAAAATTTGGCCAAAACAGCCCCCTTTTGTAAGCTACAAAAATTAGCCGTTGGGGACAAATCCTCAGGCCAGATGACCTATCGGTCGACTGGCCGGTCGACCAGTAAACGGTCATATTTATGACCATTGGAATTGCCGATCGACCGCCCAGTTGATCGCACCCAGGTCTTGACCTGTCAGTCAACCGGCTAGTCGACTGAGGCAAGAACCAGAGAGCAAAGCTCTCTGGCCGGTTGACCGCTCGGTGGACCAGGGCCAGATGCAGAGAGTGAATTCTCTGGATTGGTCGACCGCCCGATCAACTGGCCCTCAAGCCAGGACATATGCACGTTTTTGTGCACATCGATCGACCGACTTCTGGCTCTGTCAACCAGTTAGTCGATCGCTAGAAGGCCAGGTCAGGGATAATTAGGGATTCAAACTTGGTCTTTTAACATCCTATAAAATCTCATAAAATCCACAAAAATAAATTCATTGTAATCCTTTGAAATTCAAATATTTTTGATCAAAAATCAACATATATTATAAACAAGTTGAACTATTTTTTTGATATAGAAATTTAGATTTAAACAAAAATTGGTATTTTTCAAAATCAAACTTTTAAATGAAAAACTGATTTTTTCAAAACTTGTCCAAATATAAAACAAGATATTTCAAACACTTTGTGAAGCTTAGTGTGTATGGATATGATCCAATACACATGAAATATCTATTTTTTTGACATTAAGCTCTAAAATAAGTTTTAACTTAAACAAAACTTAAACCCATGATATAGAAACATCAAATAAGTTTTTTTAAACATTTGAACCAACAATGTACATAGATGAAATTTAATATACATATAAACTATGTAAACTTGTTTTGATGAACTCTATCCATGAAACATAAAGATATCTACTTTGAAGCTCAAAATCAAAACGATATTTTCTAAAATCAAAACTACTCTTATGAAAATACTATATAAATTTTTTACGTGTATATGAGCGTGAGCAATCCACAACTAATTTATCTTTTATATTTTATCTAAAAATAAAATCTTAACACTTGCACAGTAAGACTCCGGTCTTGAAAATCTTCATCTCCATTTTGACTTGGTTCAAACCTAGATTCATGAGCTAGACTCCTCTTGAGTACTTGATACAATCTTTGAAGCGTGAGCTCTTGAATCAACATGTGCTAGCTTCAAAACTTGACTTCAAATCTTTTGTTGAAGCTAAACACTGACTAAGATTTTGATCAAATATACAAATTAAATAAGCACAAGATCATTAGCACTATAACTACATGAGTTAATCATCATCAAAATTAGAGTGATGGGCTTTGGGCCAAAAATAACTACATAAGTTAATCATCATCAAAACTAGAGTGATGGGCCTTTGGACCAACATGCAGAACACCGTCGCCCAGGCTTGATCAGCGTATAAATGCGCTTTTGTTGTCTTGTTGCACACGCGAAAGGCGATGCTGCCCATGGTGGGGTCCACACGAAAAGGGCCCACTCTCCCTCCTCTTTATCTTCTACCTATCACATGAAGGACGGCACCTCGGGCCCGAGCACGAGAACTAGAGCAGGGTTGCGACTGTTCCTCACGCGTTTTGTGGGGCCTACTGTAGCAGCACACAGAGCAAGTAAATGTAATTAATGTTTTGATTAGTTAAGCTTAATTATTTAATTTAGTTTAGTTATTTAGTTATCTATTGTAATTAATTAGTTTTAATTAGTTTAGTTATTTTAACTGCTTTAGTTATTTGATTTGCTTAGGAATTTAATTATGCTTTATTATTTAGATTGTTTTGTTATTGATTTAATTATGTGTAGCTAAATTTGTACATGTATCTAGGAGAGATGAACCAACGTTAGAATCTCGTGTGGTCAATGCTAGAACTTTTATCTAGGATTGTATGCATACCAATTGACCTACCACTTTTTAGGAGATAGATTTCTAGGACAACTAGATATTTGACACGTTATGTATCAGAAGTTATTCATCCATGATTGCAAAATTAATTTACCGTGTAACTTAATGCTAACTGGTTGTGTCCACATGAAAAGATGCCATGCAATTGTTTCGGTATTTTGGGAAAAACAAGTTTTAGTGTTGGTGCTTTTTAGAAGAAAAGAAGGATTGTAGAAAAGTGATTCAAAGAAAAATTGAAGATTTAGAATAGGTTTAGGAAAAGATGATTTTTAAGAAGATTTTGAGAGTGATGTCTGTTTGTATTTAATAAAAAAAATATTCGGGCTCACTATCTTACTACTCAATGATGTATTCTTTTCTTGAAAATTTTAGTGCCTCAACTCGATCATAGGCAAAATTTTAAGCTTGAATTTTAAAAGTTTAAGTAAAACAAATAAGATGTTTGAATAAAAAAGTTAACTTCTTTTTAAAAATCTCTCTTGAACTGAATGTTAAATCATAAAGTTTGTTTTTCAAGTATGAAGTAAAAACAAGTTCAAGTATTGTTTTCAAAATAAAAGTTTGAAAATACAAACCCATCCTCATGTGGCTTCAAGACACTTGCAAAGATGCAAGGCTTAGTTTAAGGCATCCATATGATTCCATTTGGTTCTTTGCACAAAAATCATTCAAAACAAAGAAAGATAGAAGAGAGACAATAGTGAGCCCAGAAAAATTGATTTACTACTCATACTATTTTTAAAGCAAAAACATAGAATTGAAATGCAAAATACTAGAAATTTCGAGAAGAGTTGGATAAATAAGGTGAATCTCCTTTGCTGTCAGTTTAATGATAAATAAGTTCTTATTTTTACACATTAATTTTTTTATATTCTTTTGGAACACAATGTGAAGCTTTTTCGCATTTTTATATTTTTAGAAAAAATATTAAGAAAAAAAAGATTTTTCGATTTTACGTATTGGAAGTGATAGAGGTGGTGAGTTTATCAACCATTCCTTTATCACTTATTGTTTAGAAAATGAAATGAAACATAAATTATCATGTTCTAGAACTCCACAATAAAATGGAGTCGTTAAAAGGAAGAATCACACTCTTCAAAAGATTGTTAGGATCATGATTAGTGAATACGGACTTTCTCAATATCTATGGTCGAGGCTGTAAATACTTCATGTTAGATTGGGAATAGGATTTATTTTTACAAAAATTCCAATAAAACTCCTTTTGTGAAATATTATTTAAGAAAATTAAATGTTTTCTATTTTAAAGTTTTTGGATGTAAATATTTTATTTTGAATGCAAAAAGAAATTTAGAAAAGTTTAATCCAAAATCTTTTGAAGTTATTTTTGTTGGGCATTTGATTGTAACTCAATATTGCATATTTTACCTCATAATTCCCATGTATTTAATAAATAAATATATGATTTTTACTCATCTTCTCTACATATTTGCAGGTACACACTCTAATGGAGAGATAGCAAATTAATCACTTTAATTAGCAATAATTAAAGTGATTAAATTCAAGATTAAGATAAGCCAAAGATTTGAATTCAAGATCCAGAGAGATCCGCGCGCCCAATGAAGAATCCAGAAGGCCACGTGGATAACCACCTAACAAGAAGATCCCAACAGAAAATCTGGGCTCAACGGCCCAGATTTTGCGGTGGAATCTGGGAGATCCTTGAGGATCTGCGGCAGTTTGGAGGCCGTTGGATCCCGGATTTTGCGCCAACAAACTAGGTTCTGGATCCTTCACCTGAGGCCTATAAATACTGGACATGGACCTGCGAGAAAAGACTGAATGGAGAAGAGAGTAGAAATTGTTAGTATGTTGTAATTTTCATAGGTTTTTCTCTAGGTTTTAGTTCTTTAGTCCCTCTTCTTCTTCCCTAGATACTTTGTAAAAGAGAGAGATTGTGAGAGAGAGAGAGCTTGTGTAATCAAGGAGTGACAACTTGAAGCAACAAGGATTCATCCATTCTCCTTCCTCTACTTGAGCTTGGTTCTAGTTTACTTGCTTTCTTACTTGCTTTCTTTACTTCTTGTAATTTACTTCATGCTTTGTTTTACTTCATTAATGGCTTGTACCTAATTTTCCTACCATGTACTAGCTAACCTCTAGCTTTGCCATCTTCACTAACTCATGGGTGATTGCTTTATTTCATCTTGCAAGTTGTATGGTCTTCTCTTCTCCGATGGGTTAAACCACCCTTTATCAACATGAGAAAGTAATTAGATCAACACGCAAGACGAACCTACGCCGATGGAGTGACAACATGAGGCACGCGTTCACTATCACGGAGTTTAGTAAGTCTTGGCAAGTTAGCAAGGTAAGCTAGTCATGGTTTTCTTTCATCTATTCTTTTACAAGTTTTCTTTCCTTTTCTTGTGAATACCAAATCTCACTCTTGAATTCTTTTCCGACTATTTCCATCTTGAACATATCCATCCATTCTTTATTTTCTTTTTCACTTGATTCATTAATTTTATAAGCAAGAGAAGAATTCTCGTTTTATAACTTCACTACCACTCGTCAAAGCTTCCATCGCGAGCTCTCCCTGAGAATCGACTCGGTATAGCCTTATGCTATAGCGGAGATAAGAAAGGATACATCGACTACATTTTAATACACCTTTCTCATCTAATCAAAATGGCGCCGTTGCCGGGGAGAGCAACGTTTTAGGTTTAAAGTGAAGTACTAAACGAATCTTCTTCTCTGTTGCAGGTTACAGGTTGAAGAAACAGAAAATCTTACATTGCAGTGACATAAAAGTGGACCTGGACCTCTGCTCTCGAAAGCAGAGACCAGGATCCCTCCAAATTGCCGCAATTTCTGGGATTTTGCCGCAGATTTGCGGCAATAAGGAGCTCACTACTGACCTAATTTCTGCAGGGCCTCTGGTTCTGCAAAACACAGCTGCTGATATACCTGAAATTCTGTATTCTTCACCCTATTCTTGTTTAATTAAACAACAGTAAAAATTGGTAGAAATTGTTAAAAATTGTTTAGACACTTGCATCTCTAGGCACGTGTCTTTTCAATTCTTTACTTTTACTGTTGAAGAGTGCTGGAGGCAAGGTACGTTTCGCATTGCATATAGACTAGGAATCATCTCTTGCTTGATTTTCATGCTTTGAGTGAATCCTTGTTATTTCTTGTACACTTGCACAAATCAATTTTAAGGGCATAACCCGTAAATAAGATAAGGTGGGGAGTTCATTACCCTTTCCTTAGCCCGAAAACCATTTTCCCAAGCACTCACTAACCCAAGCTTAATTTAATAAAAAAATAGACGTTGGCCCTAGGGACATCTCGGACTCAGTTAGGAGATTATCCTAAGGGGGAAAAGTATTAGAATTTAACTCTTGCAAAATCAGTGTATAGGAAAGGGGTTGAGGGCCGATAGCCCGAAGGTTGCTGGTTACTTAATTAAGGAACGTCTCTGACGGAAAACCTCCCACCAACCTTACCCTTCCCTGGCTGATTAGCTTGTGGTTAGAGTCTACACTAAACCTCCCGTGGACAGTCTATCAGTTAGGAGTCGTCTAGGTCCTAAGTCTACCCTAACTTAGGTTAGAATTTTTTTTTCTTTTTGTTTGTTTGTTTGTTTTTGTTTGTTATTGTGTGATATGGCCTTCAACAATTCTTTCAATAATAATCCATATGTCACACATACTTCATATTCGGATAATTCCAACCCGGTGTTTTACAATATGCACCAACCACATACACCGGGTTGGCCTTATCCGAATCAATATGACCCATACCCCCCATCTAATAATTATAATGTCCAAAATAATTTCAACTCTTCACCGAGTAATTGGGGATTCACGTACCCCGAGTCAAATTCTCAAATTCCTTGTCCACCATATTCACCTTGTCCACAGTATTCATTTCCCGATTCCGCTTCATACACTCCTTTTTCTGAATCACCAATTGAAGAAAAATCTGAGTTACTAAGGAGTTTAGAAGCCAATTTACAAAGAGCTGAGCAAACACTTCCAGAACCATTTGCTTCTCCAATTCCACAGTATTTTCAAGAGTCTTACTCAGTTCCACCTCTTCATTATGAACAACCATTTGTCATGGAAACGAGTAAAGATCTCTTGTGTGAGTCCACTTTTCCATCACCACACATGTTTGACTCACAATTTCACCATCACTTCCAAGACAACACTTCCTCTTTTCATCAAAATAATGAAGTCATCAATTTTCAAAAGATGCTTGACGACATGACTCATGCTCAAAATGCTCGTGCCCGTGACTTAGATTTGATGATCCAAACTCTTCATTCTTATCCTATTTCTAATGTCACTAGCCACTCTGTTAAATCCAAAGAGTCATGTAGTCTTGGAAGTCCAGATTCCATTTCAGCACACTCCACTGAACTTGTCCAAACGTCAAATCCCATTGACATTTTGGCAAGTTTTTCTTTTCCTGAAATTGAACTTGACCATGATCCTGAACTTCCACTTGATGATTCAAGTTTACTTCCTGATTCAATCATGACTTCCATATCCTTACCTGATTTCACCTCATTTCCCAAGTCAGTATTGGATCCAGTACCCATCCATTGTGAAATTGAATCACCAATATTTTATGATGATCACATTGAACTTGGCCAATTCCATACTTCTGAAAATCCCATTGATAAATTGGCAAGTTCACATTTTATTGAACTACATGAGGAATGTGATCTTGAACCCCAACTTAGTGATTCAATTCTTTTTCCTGATTCAGTAATGACTCCGGTATCTTTACCTCACTTCAATCTTTTCCCGGAGTCGACATTGGATCCTTTCCCAATTCACAATGAAGTTGAATCACCCATCTTTAAGGATCATGTTGAACTTGACCAATTATACCTTTTTGAAGATCCTATTGACAAATTGGCAAGTTCTCCATTTTGTAGAATTGAACTCAATGAGAAATGTGACTTTGACCCTCAAGTTTGTGATTTAGTTCAAATACCTGAATCATTAATGACTCCTGTTTTGTTACCCAATTTGAGTAACATTTTAGAGTCAGTTTTGATTCCCAATCCTCCTGAACTTGAATCACTAATCTTAGATAGTCACATTCCATCATGGGAAACTGAATGTGGATTTGAGCTTCATTTTCTTGACTTGGACCCAGTTCCTGAATCCATTCCGACTCCTGAACCTTTACTTGACTTCATTCACTTCCCTGAGTCGGTGTTCCTTTCCGAGTCCAAGTCAACCATTCTATCATTTCATATTCCATTCTGGGACAAGGTAGTTGATGAATTTAACTCAGAAATTATTTTAAAAATTTGAAAATTAGATGGGGCATGTACATAATAAAAATCATCCATGCACACATCATTCTTGTGGGTCATATAATTGAGATTTTTGGTGGGTTCCTGAAAACCCAACGTAAAGTTGATTGGGCCATGTTTCGTGGACCAATCCGACCACCACCGGAACCACCACCTTAAGGTAATTTTTTCACTTCCCTCTTCATTTTGTTTCATGCATACATATATCATAATGCATTGAGGACAATGCATGAAATAAGTGTGGGGGAGGGTTTACTAACATAGAGTTTTTAGATTTTCTTTCTTTTACACTTCTTTTAAGAAAAAATAAAAAAAAATATAAAAATAAAAAATAAAAACTTTTTGAAATAAGAGACAAAGTTTTGATCTATTTTTAAGAAAATTAAGATGTATCTTAGAAATTAAGAAAGCCTTAATTATGACATCTTAAACCTAGTTGAAATAATAGATCTTGTTGGAAATTATAGGCTAAGTAAGAAAAATTGGTGAGATATTTTTATCTTGAATTTTTTGCCTTAGATAATATGCACTTTACACTTACACATTTCTTGGGATGGAGACAAAGACCAAAAAGGCCATAAAAAAAAAGAAAAAAAAAGAAAAAAAAATATATATATATATAAATAAAATATCACTTATTAAGCTGGATAATTGTGCCACAAGAAGCATGATTATTCACGCCTAACGGTGGTAAAGGAAATAAATAATCCCCCTTAGTTATGTGACCTTTTTTACTCGAGACCTTAAACCCGAGGGATGTTTTCTCATCTGGTGCCCTAAGACCGTATGGTTTGGGAGTCATCGGTTAAAGGCTCGCTACAAGAGTAAACTAGAAAGCCTAGACTAAGGGAAGAATAAAAAAAAAAGAAAAAAATATATATATATAGATAAATAAATGGCTTTATGGTTGGAGTTGAAATCCCAGAAATCTTCACTTACACGGTGTGCATACTATCTAGGTTTTATGAAAGATAAAATATTCAATCCAATTTTGAATTCTCACCTTAATTGAAAACAAGATCTTGCATGGATACTAAGTTTAAGGAAGAATAATTATAGGTGGACTTATGACCTAGGATCATTTATATTTTTGCAAAAATAGTTCGTAAACATGTCTCTTGTTCAAAATGCGTTTTCAAAACACTAACATTTGTCTTCTTTCTTTATGGATTTTGTGGGTGTAATCCGCTGAAAACCCTCAGGAGACAACACACCTCCTCTAGGGTAACCTAGAGGTTTAACGGCTTGTTTTACACGCTCAGTGCAATCGCGTCACCTGCGAAAGTGGTGTAATAAATTGGTAGTATAGTTTTTCTTTTTTCTTCTTTGTTTTGCTCGGGACGAGCAAAAGAATAAGTGTGGGGTGTGATTGTAACTCAATATTGCATATTTTACCTCATAATTCCCATGCATTTAATAAATAAATATATGATTTTTACTCATCTTCTCTACATATTTGCAGGTACACACTCTAATGGAGAGATAGCAAATTAATCACTTTAATTAGCAATAATTAAAGTGATTAAATTCAAGATTAAGATAAGCCAAAGATTTGAATTCAAGATCCAGAGAGATCCGCGCGCCCAATGAAGAATCCAGAAGGCCACGTGGATAACCACCTAACAAGAAGATCCCAACAGAAAATCTGGGCTCAACGGCCCAGATTTTGCGGTGGAATCTGGGAGATCCTTGAGGATCTGCGGCAGTTTGGAGGCCGTTGGATCCCGGAGTTTGCGCCAACAAACTAGGTTCTGGATCCTTCACCTGAGGCCTATAAATACTGGACATGGACCTGCGAGAAAAGACTGAATGGAGAAGAGAGTAGAAATTGTTAGTATGTTGTAATTTTCATAGGTTTTTTCTCTAGGTTTTAGTTCTTTAGTCCCTCTTCTTCTTCCCTAGATACTTTGTAAAAGAGAGAGATTGTGAGAGAGGGAGCTTGTGTAATCAAGGAGTGACAACTTGAAGCAACAAGGATTCATCCATTCTCCTTCCTCTACTTGAGCTTGGTTCTAGTTTACTTGCTTTCTTACTTGTTTTCTTTACTTCTTGCAATTTACTTCATGCTTTGCTTTACTTCATTAATGGCTTGTAGCTAATTTTCCTACCATGTACTAGCTAACCTCTAGCTTTGCCATCTTCACTAACTCATGGGTGATTGCTTTATTTCATCTTGCAAGTTGTATGGTCTTCTCTTCTCCGATGGGTTAAACCACCCTTTATCAACATGAGAAAGTAATTAGATCAACACGCAAGACGAACCTACGCCGATGGAGTGACAACATGAGGCACGCGTTCACTATCACGGAGTTTAGTAAGTCTTGGCAAGTTAGCAAGGTAAGCTAGTCATGGTTTTCTTTCATCTATTCTTTTACAAGTTTTCTTTCCTTTTCTTGTGAATACCAAATCTCACTCTTGAATTCTTTTCCGACTATTTCCATCTTGAACATATCCATCCATTCTTTATTTTCTTTTTCACTTGATTCATTAATTTTATAAGCAAGAGAAGAATTCTCGTTTTATAACTTCACTACCACTCGTCAAAGCTTCCATCGCGAGCTCTCCCTGAGAATCGACTCGGTATAGCCTTATGCTATAGCGGAGATAAGAAAGGATACATCGACTACATTTTAATACACCTTTCTCATCTAATCAGTATTCAAATATAAGTAAGGCTTATAGAGTCTTCAATAGGTCAACTTTGACTATTGCAGAGTCTATACCTGTAAAATTTGAGGAATCTAACTCTCTTGTGAAGAATGTTATAGAAATTGATTTCTTAGATAAAAACTTTGGGAAGATTTTCATGAAAGACTCATCGGTGCAAGAAGAAGAAGACAAGACAAAAAACAATGCAAATGGTGAAGTTAAGATGTTGAAGTGGAGCCAACTCAATCACTTTCAAAAGATTGGAGATACGCTACAAGTCATCTCAAAGATCTCATCTTAGGTAATGTATCAAAAGGTAACTAATAGATCCAAACTTCATGATATTTATGACTATTTGTAGTAGATCACACATAGAACCCAAGAACATCCTCGCGGCCGAGGGCGACTCATATTGATTACTTGCAATTCAAAAAAAGCTCAATCAATTTGAGCGTAATTAAGTTTGACATCTTATTCCTAGCTATATGATAGACGAACCATTGGCACTAAATAGGTCTTTAGAAAAAAGATGGATGAGTCAGGTAATGTAATTAGGGGGCTAGCGGTCCAAGGTTACACCCAAATCGAAGGTATCAATTTTGAGAAAACTTTTGCATCTATAGCACGACTTGAAGCTATATAGATGACCTTGCTTTTGCCTAATTTAAACATTTCAAACTTTTTTAAATGAATGTTAAAGTGTATTTTTAAATGATTTTATTGAGTAAGAGATATATGTTGAATAGCCCCTGGGTTTGTTAATATTACACATCCATATTTTATTTTTAAATTTGAAAAAGCTTTGTATGGTTTGAAACAAGCTCCAAGAGCTTGGCTGAAAGACTTAGCAGTTTTCTTGTTGATAAAGGTTTTATTAAGGGTAAATTAGATATCACTTTGTTTATTATGCATGTTAATGATAATATTTTAATTATTCAAACTTATGTTGATGACATTATTTTCAGCTCTACTGATGAAAAACTATGCAAGGATTTTGAGTTGTGTATGAAGGAAGAGTTTGAAATATGTATAATGGGAGAGCTCAATTATTTTCTTAGACTCCAAATCAAGCAAAGGAGTGATGGGATCTATATTAATCAGTATACAAGAGAACTAATCAAAACGTTTATGCCAGAAGATGCGAAGATTAGCATAACACTTATGGTTCTCCTATTCCTTAAAATCGACTTAATTTCTTACAAAAAAATAGGTCAAAATATTGTTTCTCTTTTCAAAAAGTTTTTTTATCTTTTTTATGTTATGTTAGAACCCTCCCCCACACCTACCTCATGCATTGTCCCGAATGTATGGAAGAAATATATAAATGCATGCAATGAAATGTAAAAGAGATGAAGTTAACGATACACTGGGTCGAATAGACCCATAGCCTTTTCATTTACCGGCACCGTTTCCAAGAAAAGTTTAAGGGGTTGGCCATTTATCTTAAAGTCATTCCCATTCTTGGTGTCATTGATCTCTACAGAACCCTGTGGAAACACGACCTTAACAACGAATAGCCTAGTCCATCTCGAGTTTAGCTTTCCTGGTAAAAGATGACGCCTAGAATTATAGAGTAAGACTTTTTGTCCGTAGACAAAAGTTTTCTTTAGGATATGCTTATCACGAAAAATCTTAACTCTATATTTTGTGATCTTTGCATTCTCCTAGGTCTCATTTCTCAACTCCTCTAATTCAGAAATTTGTAACTTTCAAAAATCACCGGCCTTGTCCAAATTAAAATTTAGCTGCTTGATTGCCCATAAGGCCCGATACTCTAACTCAACGGGTAGGTGACAAGCTTTCCCAAAGACTAACTTACATAGAGATGATTATTCAACAAATGTGCATATTTTTAGTCATATTTTCATATTTATTTTTTTTATTAAACATTGCTATGTAATGATATTTTTGCTTATTATTGTACAGGCCTCCATAAATTCAAGGAAGAAAAGAAAAGGTGGTTAAAGAAGCCCAAAAGTTTAAGAGAACCCAAGAACCCATGAAGCTCAAATAATTCAGTGATAATCCTATCCTAATTCAGAGATAAAGGAGACAGTCAATTTAAAATAAGTTTCTTGAGCTCTAAGCCAAACATAAAGGAGGAGAATTCAAGTTTAAATTTGGATTTATAGATAATTTGTTTCCTAAGTTATCTAGGAAATTAGATTATTTTAAATTTTGAAGATCAAATGGAGATTCAGAGGATATATCTCCACATGGATGGACGAGATGAAGCCAGAGCTCAAAGCGCGTACCCAGCCTCCACTGTATTATCGCAGAAATGCGACAAACACGTTTTCGCAACTTTTTGGTAGCGGGTGGCGTGGCGGTTTGGTGTTTCCCTATATATAGAGAGGTAGAGCCAGAGAGAGGGGGAGCTTACAAGATCAAAGTTTAGGTTTTCTTTGGTTTCTATTTCTTTCCGAATTTAGTTTGTATTTTTGAAGTTTAAGAAGCAAGAGAAAAAATTGTAAGAAGAAGAAGCCATTGTAATTAGAGGTGACAGATCAATACAATGTGCTTTTATTCTTTTCATATCTCCCTTGTTATTTACTTGCTTTTATTTTTTATTTGCTTCTTTATTTCATGCAATCTTCTTCATATAATATGCTTAATTTTAGATTACACCATCAGTAACTAAATCTCTTTTGATGACTTGCAAATATCACCACCTTGAATCTATAGTATTAAATAGAGAACCAAATTAAATTCTATGCATGCTTAAACCTAGGTTATCTTTAAGGCACGTGATGTTAGTAATTTGGTCAACTATTTGCTAGTACTCTTTAACTATTTTTCTTAATTTATGCTTGAAATTGTCTTGATATTTTAATGTTAAATTTTAATTAGTGCTATTTCAAGTAGAATCTTATTATTTGTCTTATGTGTTTTACTTGAATCCTAGGGTAGATTATCATGTTTAGGATTTAGCGTGAAAGTAATCTCTAGTTGATATTATTTGTTTATGCTGGTGGATTATTAGCAGGTTGCGATCTTCTCTACATTGATATCAAAACCAAACTCTTTTCCAATTTTTTTTTTCTTTAAGTCCTACAAATAAAAGAAGAATGTATAAGGAAACAATAATAGCGAAACGCTTATATCACATCTCTTCCTGAGGTTTGACCCGTATAGCCCTCGCTACACGGTTAAATTGCAAAGAGTTCAGAGCCATCCTATATCACATAATTCTTTTCATAATCTCTGTATTCTTTTTGGCAATCAAATTTTGGCGCTGTTGTTGGGGAGGGAACGATATAAATAGTTTTCATACAATATTCTTATGTTTTTGTTTGTATAGGGATAGTTACAGAAGATTGAACGGCTGCAAAGGATTAGAACTACTTAATAGACACTGTCCTAGAAGGCAGAACACCAGACTCTTCAGGAAAGCAGCGCAAACGCAGCAAAAGCCTCAAAAACACAGCAATCCTAGTGTGTTAGGATTTCTACTTTCTTCTGTAGTCACTGAATTTGAGTTTTGTATCTTCTGCAAATGTTAGACTTTACTGTAATTTATCCGAACATTGTTTCTAATATTAACAGTAACTTGTGAATGAAATTTAAAAACTGGATAGATTTGCATCTAGACATTCCTTTATTTTTATTTTTAATTTTTAATTATTATCGAAGAGTGCTGGAGATCGAGGTAAGTCTGCATAGCATCTAAATTAGGAAATACTTGTGGCGATTTAATTGCTTTGAGTGATACTATTCTATAGTCTTGCATAATTGCACTAAATCAACTTAGGAGCAAAACTCCTAATAAGATAAGGTGAGGAAGTCATTACCCTTCCTTGGTCCACAAACAACATCTCATTTGCACTCATAATCAAAACTTAATCTAAAATTCGAGTAGACGTTGGCCTTAAGGACTTCTCGAACTCACTATAAGATTGACCCGAGGAGAAAGTTGTTCGAATTTAACTCTTGTCAAATCGGTGACTATGTAAGGGTTTGAGAGGTAAAATCTCGAAGAGCAGTGGTTTGGAATAATTAGGCCTGGTGCTTTGACATGAATATCTCCCACTGATCTTGCTACCTACCTGGTCGTTTAACTTGTGGTCCGATTCGGCAATACACCTCCCATGGATAATCTAAATTTAGGAGTCGTCTAGGTCAAAGTCTACCATAGAATAGACTTGGTTAATTTTAACTTTGACATTTATTTTTTGGTGTGATCTTGTGTGCTATTGATTGTGTATGTCAGTTTGGTCAAGATATCCAGCTACATCTAAATTAACTAGAAACATTTCAACACCTAAACCCGATCCCAAAATGGCACAAACAATATCCTTATAGGATATGTTCTATCCAATTAGGACATCTCTTCTATTTTGCATTCAGCTTCCCGAAGCTGACGGTGACAAATTTGAGCTTAAGCCACAATTCATCAAAACTCTCCCGAAATATCATGTTCTAGAGTCTGAAGAAGCATACTGCTTCATAAAAAAATTTAAAGAGGTATGTATTATGTTGAAGATACCGCAATTAGGAGATAATTGAAAAACACCTAGAGGGGGGGTGAATAGGTGTTAAAGCTAATCTAATGATCTTTTTAAACAAGTATGAAAAATGCTGCAACGATCGCCCAAAACAAGACTAGAAGCTGAATACCCGGTGAAGGGCTCTGAACTCCTTCCTCATGATTCCTCTAGATAAGAGTTTGAGGTGCGTATTGTAATCTTGTTGTATGAGTGTTGATCGACATTAGCAAGGAATGAAAAAGATGCAATGATGAAGTGTACACAAGATATAACACAAGTTAGAAATAAAGAGCAATATCACAAGCTAAAATTGAAGAGCAATAAAGAGTAGCAAAGAAAAGAAATCAATCGCAAACACAAAGGGTTTGTTTCGAGGTTCGAGCCACCGCTCTACTCCCCGCCTTCACCACCGTGAAGGGTTTCCACTATATCCACTGAGAAATTACAAGGTCTACCGAAGACCGAAGTACCGAACTCCACCAATTACAAGAGGTCTACCGAAGACCGGAGTACCGAACTTCACCAATCCAATCCTCTACCGAAGAGGAATCACAATGATCACAAACTTTTCTTTACAACTTCCTTATAGAATGAGGAGGATATTTTGGCTCAAGAAGTGTAGTGAGAGAAACAAACTTAGTTGAAGAAAAATTGCTTTGAAAAAGAACTGAAAATCAGTAGCCAAGAATGCTCAAAGAGAATTGAATGCTTTGAAACACTTTTTCTTTCTTTTTAAACTTGAAAACAATAGGTATTTTCTTATCTTTTGCAGGAGACCAATCCCCACTATTTATAGGGATTAGAGGTGATCAAAATATGGTTAGAACTAGCTTGATAGGTCAGAAAATAGCTGCCAAAAATTCAGAAATAGCTAACACCAAAATCTCCAACAAATCCCAAGAGACAATCTCAGAAAACTAGCCATTGGCGGCTAGAGACGACTGTCGGTCGACCCGCCCGGTCGACCAGCAGTCCAATTGGCAACTAGCCGTTGGACTCAGTCGACCGGTCGGTTGACTGGAAGCCAAAAGAAAATTTTGTTTAGAACTGTCGGTCGACTGATCGGTCGACCGACAAGAAACAGAGAGCAAAGTGGTTCCAGTCGGTCGACCGGTCGGTCGACCGACAAACGTGCACAAAACATGCACGCCCTGGTCTCAAGGCTCGGTCGACCGGCCTGATCGACCGGCCAGGCCTGGAAAAGACCGGTCGACTGACAGGCCTGAAACAGAATTTTTATAGGATTTTTTCTAAACTTTGGAAAATTTTCAAATTAATTTTGTAAGGAAATATGACTAAGTATCATGCTGAAAAGGTAGGTATACATGATGTAAACACGATATAAAATTTATAAAAATTTGAATCATGTATAGAAATCAAAGCATGAACTTAAATCAAAAATCAAAAATAAAAACCGTATTTTGGAAAATGTGTGTGTTTGCTTGAGCCAATTTAACACAGCCTCATTCTTTAACAAACTAAGTCCTACATAGGTTCTAGGTGACTACAGAGTCTTCAAGTGGGCTCCTCCATATGTGATCTTGAAAATCTTGTATCTTGAACCCGAAATGAACCAACTTGAGTCAAAACGATCTTCCTTTAGGGAAGAGCACACCATGAATCCTTAGAACCTTGAAACACACTTTAAACACTAAAAATGATTAGTACAAATAACTATATATATTTTGTAATCATCAAAACTTAAAAACCTATTGATTGTAACCTTGGGCCAACAACAATGTCGTCAAGCTATGTTTTGTCCCTTTTGCCCTTAAGTACCTAGCCAAGAAATGGCTATACAGTTTAGCAAAAAATTCTATCACATCTTGGGATGATTTTGCAAAAGTCTTCTTTAAAAAGTTCTATCCTATCTATAAGAACACCCTTATTAGGAAAAACATAATGTAGTGCAAGTAAGAACCCAATGAACCATTTTGAAAATATTTGAATGTTTCAAAGACCTTCTTGTCCAATGCCCTAATCATGGCATAGAGAAGTGACGACTATACCAAATTTTCTACGTGGTCTAGATTATCAAAACAAGACTCTCTAGAAACTATGAGTTAAGGGAGATTCTTGAAAGCAGATGAACATGAAAGGTTGAAAATATATGAAGACCTAGCGAAAAAACCCTCCAATGGGAACCTACTATCAAAGAGTCTAGGACTGTGGCCCTATCCTTCAAAAAGAGGTCTCCATTCGATAGGGACATCCATAGCATATAAGGCTAAATTTGATGGTATTACTCGAAGACTAGAAGCATTAGAAACTAAGGACCTAGTTAGCCTAACACAGCCCCCATTGCGGGCTATACTTACTGTCAAGCTATGAACCATGTGTTCAAAGAGTGTCCTATTTTTCTTGCTCATCAAATGTTGCCTGAACCCATGAATGAAACCTTCGCAAATCTCACCAACAATCCATATTCATAAACTTACAATCCCGGTTAGAGAAATCATCCAAATTTCTCATGGGCCGGAATCAGTCTAGGCCTAACTTCTCCAACAATTTCCAGCCATCTCAATATCAACAAAACTTTTCCAATCAAGTTCCCCTACCTTCTTTCCAAAATCAATTATCCATGGATAAAAAGATGGATAGCTTCAGCAAAACCCACGAAACACTGATTCAAGCCATGCATAGTATAGAGAAAAATCAAGTAAGTCTGTAAGCTAATCCAATTAGTGAAAGACTGAAAGGAACTCTTCCTAGTCGACCATTGTTGAACCCTAGAAACTTTAGGCAAGTTAATGAGACTCAAGGTCTAAATTAATGTATTGTGATTCTTACATTATGGTCAGAGAGATAAGTTGATAATCAAGTGTTAATATCATTGAACCCAACACAAGGCCCCACTCCTTCTAGCTCCACTCCACCCAACTCCGTAGATATGTCAGCCGAGCAGGTGCATAGCTTGCAACCCCATTTTCAAATAGGCTTAGGATCAACAATAATGAACAAATAAAGAAAATATGTTAGATCTTTAGTCATGTAAAGATTAATGTGCCCATTCTTGATGCAATTTGACAAGTCTCTAGCTATGCAAATTCTTTAAGGACATGTGTACTAAGAAGAGAAAGACCAATGTGCCAAAAAAATTTTTTCTAGCCACTAACATAGTGAGCTATTGTCCAATCAGATCCCTATCAAGTACAAGGATCATGGTTGTCCTACTATCTCTTGCACAATAGGTCAGATGGAAACTAATCGAGCACTTCTTAATTTGGGAGCGAGTATCAACTTACTTCCGTTCTCAGTATACCAACAACTTGGATTGGCCAAATTTAGCCCGACTTAAGTTAAGATCCAGCTAGCTAATCGGTCTGTCAATGTTTTAAAAAGGGAAGTAACTAATGTCCTCATCTGGGTTGGATAATTTATTTACCAAGTAGATTTCATTCTCCTTGACACCTAACCAGTGTCAAATCCCAGGTCTCAAACCCCCTTCATCCTAGGGCGTCTTTTCCTTGCTATCGCAAACACAATCATTAATTGTAGGAATGGATCCATGAGATTGACCTTCGGGGACATGACTGAGGAAGTTAATATCTTCAACCTAGGAGAACAACCTTATGATATGGAAGATCAATCTTTTGAGGTGAACCTCATTGAGAATTTAACGAGTGAGCACAGTGAGGAGATAGAACTAGAAGCCGAGTGTGACAACGAATTGGGATCCAATGATGTAAGCCTTGATGAGATCGTCAATTCTACAGTCGAGTGGGCATCGAGCCCAAGTTCATTTTATTCGAAGACAACAAGCTTGACTTGTCCATCTATTGAGTCATTCCTTTCCTTAGAACTCAAAACCTTTCCCAAACATCTCAACTATGCCTACCTAGGCAAACAAAAGATTTTTTCAGTCATTGTTGCATCTGGTTAGACTAATGGGCAAGAAGAGAATCTTATGACAATTCTTAGAAAACATAAGAAAGCTATTGGTTGGACAATGGCCGACATAAAAGGGATTAAGTCCAGCTATAGTTCAGCACCACATCCACCTAAATGAAAAGGCGAAACTAAATGGTGACCCGCAGTGTAGGTTAAACTCTATCATACAAGAAGTCATTCAAGCTGAAACATTGAAAATTTTAGATAATAAGATGATTTATCCCATTTCTGACAGTCACTGGGTCAGCCCAGTCCATGCGGTCCCTAAGAAATCCGGTTTTACCGTGGTAGAGAATGAAAACCAAGAGTTAGTACAAACACGACTCCTTACAAAGGTTCGAGTTTGTATTGACTATCGAAAATTAAATGCTCCACTCCCAAAGACCATTTTCGTCTTCCATTTATCGATCAAATGCTTGAACAACTAGTTGACCACGAGTATTACTATTTCTGGGATGGTTACTCGGGGTACAACAGAATCCCCATAACTCTGGAGGACCAAGAGAAAACAACGTTCACATGTCCATTTAGGACTTCCGCTTATCGCTGAATGCCTTTCGGTCTATGTAATACCCCCGCAACATTCCAACATTGTATGTTAAGCTTATTTTCAGACATGATCGAAAGATTTTTTGAAATATTTATGGATGATTTCTCCATATATGGAGACTCATTCCACCAATATCTTCCTAATCTAGAACTTGTCCTAAAATGATGCACCGAAAAGAATTTGACTTTAAATTAACAAAAATGCCACTTCATAATACAACATGAGATTGTCCTAGGTCATGATTTTTCCAAGAAGGGGATCGAAGTGGACAAAGTGAAGATAGATGTCATAGCCAAGCTTCCTATAGCTAAATGTGTGAAAGATATTCGATCTTTCTTAGGACACACTAGATTCCATCGTAGGTTCATTAAGGATTTTAGCAAGATTGCTAGACCCTTAACTAACTTTTTAGCTAAGGATGTGCTCTTCATATTAAATGATGGTTGTCTTACTACTTGGGAGAAGCTCAAGATGAAACTTATCTCATCACCCATAATTTTTCCCTCGGATTGGTTCAAACTGATTGAGATCATATGCGACGCTTCTAATTTTGCCATAGGCGCTGTCTTTGAAAATGCATCGACAATAAGCAGCATGTGGTTTACTATTCAAGTAAGACTCTTAATGATTCCCAATTAAATTATACTACAACCAAGAAAGAATTTTTGGTAGTAGTGTTCGCATTGAAAAATTTTTATCCATACCTACTTGGTACCAGAACAACCATATTCAATGACCATTCTACACTCTGATATCTCATGCACAAGAAGGATGCCAAGACCCGACTCATTCGTTGGATTCTACTCCTTCAAGAACTCGATCTTGAAATTCAAGATAAGAAGGGTGTAGAAAATGTTGTTGTCGATCACCTCTCACATATTCCAAATGCTCCATCCAACGAGTTACCAATTAATGATGCCTTTCCCAATGAACAACTCTTAGCTTTTTTTAGGGAACTAGGGTTTGCCGACATAGCAAATTACTTAGTCACAAATCAAACTCCATCTCATTGGTCAACACAAGAAGTATACCGAGTCTTGTCTAAAGCTCGGTATTTCTTTTTGGGGAACCTTATCTCTTCAAACATTGTTCTGACCAAACCATTAGGAGATGTATCCCTGATGAGAAAGTTAGGACTGCCTTACATTTTGTCACGAGCTTGCATGCGGTGGACACTTTGGTCCCCGCAAGACCACAGAAAAAGTGCTACAAAGTGGGTTCTATTTACCCATATTATTTAAAGATGCCTTTGATTTCTGTAAGACATGATCTAGATACCAAATGGTGGATAAGATTTTGAGGCGTAAAATGATGCCCCTAAACCCAATTCTAGAAATAAAACTTTTTATGTATAGGGAATTGACTTTATGGGTCCCTTTCTTAGTTTATTTGGGCACCAATACATTTGGTGGTTGTGAATTATGTATCCAAATGTATAGAAGCCATTCCTAGCAAGACAAATGACAACAAAGTTATTGTCAAGTTTCTGAAAGAAAACATCTTCTTATACTTCAGAACTCCACATGCCATAATTAGCGATAATGACTCACACTTCTGCAATAGAACTTTTAAAGCTCTTATGCGAAAATATGCCATAACTCATAAGTTATCTATACTATACCATCCTCAAACTAGTGGGCAGGTAAAATTCTCAAATAGATAAATCAAACTTTTCTTAGAGAAAACTATAGTTCAAAATCGAAAAGATTAATCCACCAAATTGATAGATACCTTATGGGCTTCTAGGACCACTTTCAAAATTATTTTAGGGATGTCTCTGTATAGGTTAGTCTTTAGAAAGGCTTGCCACCTTCCTATTGAGTTAGAGCACCGAGCCTTATATGCTATTAAGCAACTAAATTTTAATTTAGATAAGGCTGGTGTGCTTCAAAAATTATAAATTTCTGAACTTGATGAATTGAGAAATGAGGCTTATGAAAATGCGATGATTACGAAGAATAGGGTTAAGGTTTTCATGACAAACATATCATGAGAAAAACTTTTGTCCTCAGAAAAAAAAGTCTTACTCTACTATTCTAGAATTCATCTTTTCAGGAAAGTTGAAATCACGATGGATAGAACCATTTGTTCTTAGGATTGTGTTTCCACATAGAGCAGTAGAAATACGGGACACGAAGAATGAAATTGGATTCAAGATAAATGATCAACATTTAAAATCATTTTGGAATCAGCACTGGAGGAGGAAATATCCATGGGTCTACTTGACCCAATGTATCGGTAACATAACATCACTTTTTTTCATTTTATTTCATGTGTTCATTCATACATTGAGGACAATGCATGAGATAGGTATGAGAAAGGGTCTAACATATAACATACTTAACATGATAAATTTTTTATTTAATTACATACTAACATAGGCAGGTTTACTAATAAAAGAAACTTTTGAAAAAGAAAACAATATTTTGATTTATTTTGTTAAGTAATTAAGTTAATTTAAGGAATTGAAAATCATAATTAGGATTTTTAATTGTCGGTCAAAATAAGATTATTTGTTTGATTTTTAAATTTAAAAAAATTAGAAAAGTAATTTAGTCTTTATTTTTACCGTAATGAAATATGCTTACTTTATACACTTACATACTTAGGATTCAAAACAAAGATTTTGTGCCTTAGAAAATATATATGTGTGTGTGTATATATATATTAAAAATAAACAAATCTAATTATTAATTTGCTAGGTGCTTGGCATAAGAAAGCCTTGGTACTTACGCGATAGGAAATTAGTTAAGTTTGAAAAAATACATATATACGTATATATAAATATAATATATGTACTAACACATCTAATAATCAATTAGTTAGTTATTAGGACCTCAAGACGCCTTGATAGTTAAACAAAAGAAAATTAGATGAGTTATACATATTAAAAAAAAGTGCTTGAAGGGTAATGAAGTGGTAATACTTCGAACTTCTTTCAAAAAAGAGAAAAAATTATATATATTATATATATATAAGGCATAAGAGTTGAAGTTGAAGAATCCCGAGTCAAAAAATCACAATTATAAAGGTGCATATGACTTAGGGTAAAATAATAGACTAAGTAAAAATTCACCTTTAATCCTAACTTAGATTGATAAAAAATACTTGCATAGAGACTAAGTGTAAGAATGAATAATTAGGTGATCCTAAGACTTATAAATTAACTTGATTTTTGTAAAAAAAATTTAAATATTTTTCTCTTTCAAAATGAATTTTGAAAACACTAACACTTTATTTTTTTTCTTTATGGATTTTGTGGGTGTAATAAACTGAAAACCCTCATGAGATATTACTCGGCTTCTAGGGGTAACCTAGAGGTTTAACATCTTGTTGTACATGCTAAGTGTAGTCGTGATTCCTATAAAAGTGAGTTAGTTTAGATTAGATTAGTTTTTTTTTTACTTGAGGATGAGTAAAAGATAGGTGTGGGGGTATGATTTTTCATCAAATGTACATATTTTTATTCATATTTCACATTTATTTTGTATTAAATATTGCTATATAATGATATTTTTACTTAGTATTGTACATGCCTCTATAAATTCAAGCAAGAAAAGGTGATTAAAGAATAAGAGAAGCCCAAAAGCCCATCAAGCCCAAATAATTCAGAGATAATTCTATCCTAATTTAGAGATAAAAGAGACAATCAATTTAAATCAAGTTGCTTAAGCTCCAAGTCAAAGATAAAGGAGGAGAATTCATGTTTAAATTCAAATTTATAGATAACTTGTTTCCTAAGTTATCTAGGAAACAAAATTATTTTAAATTCAAGAGATCAAATGAAGATTCTGAGGATATATCTCTACATGGACGGATGAGATGAAGCTAGAGTCATAGCACGTACCTAGTCTCCCTGTATTGTTGTGGAAACGTGGCAAAAACTATGTTTCTGCAGCTTTATGGTGGCAGTTGGTGTGGCGGTTTGGTGTGTGTGTATTCTACTGGGACTCTACCCTTTATTTTCCCTATAAATAGAGAGGTTAAGCCAGAAAGAGGTGAGCTCAGAAGATCAAAGTTTAGATTTTCTTTAGTTTTCTATTTCATTACAAATCTAGTTTGTATTTTCTAAATTTTAGATGCAAGAGGAAATTTTGTAAGAAGAAGCCATTGTAATCTAGATGACAGATCAATACAAGGTGCTTTTGTTCTTTTCATATCTCCTTTGTTATTTACTTGCTTTTATTCTTTATTTGCTTCTTTATTTCATGCAATCTTCTTCATATAATATGCTTAATTTAGGTTACACCATGAGTAATAAAATCTCTTTTTATGACTTGCTAATATCACCACCACGAACTTATAGTATTAAATAGTGAACCCAATTAAATTCTATGCATGCTTAAACCCTAGGTTTATCTTAAAGGCACATAATAATAGTAATTAGGTCAACTATTTGTTAGTACTCTTTAATTATTTTTTTAATCTATACTTGATAATTACCTTGATATTTTAATGTTAAATTTTAATTAGTGCTATTTCAAATAGAATCTTATTATTTGTTTTATGTGTTTTACTTGACTCCTAGGATAGATTACCATGTTTAGGGTTTAGCGTGAAGGTAATCTCTAGTTGATATTATTTGTTTATGGTGTTAGATAATTAGCATGTAGTGATCTTTCTCTATATTGATTTCAAAACTGAAAGTGCTCTAATGCCACTTGAAAGCACACCTAGAGAGGGGGTGAATATGTGTACTTGCTAATCTAGAAACTAAATGCGCTAAATGCGGAAGCTAATGCAAATTTTGCAACACACTTAATACAACACACAAGTGTAACCGAATTCCCCGTGAAGGGCTCTGGACTAACTCCTCTTGATTCCCCTTGAATGGGTTGAGGTGCTATGTGAAGCTATTGTGGTTAAGTATAAGTGAGGCACACACAAACAACCAAGCATATAATGAATAAGCAATGTGAATCAATGCAAGGACAACGCAAGCAAATAGATATGAATGATATGAATGATGCTATGCACAATATAAAAGAGAGAGAGAGAGTTAGAGATAATGGATCAAACGCAAACACAAAGATATGTTTCGAGGTTTGAGCCCCTAGCTCTACATCCCCGCCTACACCACCGTGTAGGATTTCCAATCCACTATCTCCCACCGAGGGAACCTCTACCAAAGAGGATTTGTTACAACAAGGGAGTACCGAACTCCTCTCTCAAACACCGCCTCACAACCGAGGGGTAGGCCCGTAGCCAAACAACAACCAATCCACCTCACACTTGAGGGATACAAACCAACAACCAACTCCACCTCACCAAGAGAGAGTAAACACCAATCTCCACCTCTATCAAAGAGGGAGCAAACCAATCACCTCAAATCTACAACCTCAACCTCTACCAAAGAGGGAGCAACCAAATAATGAGGGTTTACAATAGGTGGTCTCTTTCAACCACAAACAATCTCTCTTTTTCCACAAATAAAAAGATCCTAAATAGATTAGGATAGAAGATAGCTCAAGTGTGGAAAACTAAGTGTTTTCATCAAAGAAAAACTCTTGGAAAAATACCAAATAGATATTGAATTGAAGAACAATAAACAAATTCCCAAAAACCTATTTTCTTTGAAAATAACAAAACACTTAAAACAAATAAGATGAATCTTTTTGCTCTTTAAACTCTTTTGAAAACTTGTTTTTAAAACCAGAGAGCGGGGAAAAATTAGCTCAGAAAATCTTAGCCAAAATCCCAAAGAATTGGGGTTTATATAGGCCAAAACAGAAACTAGCCGTTAGGCTGATTTGGCAGCCTGACAGGCTACCAGTCGGCCGGCCCGGCCGACCGCCAACAGTCAGAAATGTGACCGTTGGGGCAACCCGGTCGACCGCCCGGTCGACCCAAAGAAACAGAGAGCAATGCTCTCAGGTCCGGTCGGCCGCCAGACCGACCGTCCCTGTGGCTGTCAAACGTGCACAGGCTTGTGCACGTCGGTCGACCGCACGGGTCGACCGGCCTATGGTTCGGTCGACCCATGCGGTCGGCCGAACTGGCCTGACAGACACTGTTCTGGGACATAAACATTATGTTAAAAATATTTTAGAAAATCTTTTATCTCTTTTAAAAATACCCAAAAATAGTTTTATCATTTGGCATTGATATGTAAATATGTGATAAAAAGTTTAGCTCAAATATCAATCAATATGAACTATTTTTGTGTCTTATCATTTTTACCAAAAACCAAAACTTGTATTTTTATCAAACTTGAATTTTTCAATACATGAATAAGATAGTCAAAATAAGTTTGTATAGGAAGTTTAAGCATGCATGTATAACTAGAATATATCTATTATACATATAAACTATTTAAACTTGTTTTGATCAATCTATTCATGAAAACAAATATCGGTTAAACTAAAAACCGAAAAACCAATATCCAAACATAAAACTTGTGTGTGTTGTGCACTTGAGCATATCAACTATACTAAGCTTTACAAATGGATCTAAACACACTAAACTAAATTAGGATACCTAAGTCTTCTTGACGATCTCCATCTTCAAGTAGACTCGATCCCAAACCGTGATCCACCGAGTGCAAAGGTATGATCTTGATGCTCGGGCACGGCAATCACCAAGTGAAGGCTTCCAAACTCATCTTTTTGAAGCAATCACCAACTAATATCTTGCTTAATGATCTGAAACTAAAATTACAAGATAATTAGTAAACATAACTACATGAGTTAATCATCATCAAAACTAGGGTGGAAGGCCTTTGGGCCAACAATCTCCCCCTTTTTGATGATGACAAAACTCATGGAGTTTTATATGCATGGATTAAAGTTAAGCTTCAAAAAAGCTCCCCCTTAACTCATGCATAAAAAAATAAACATAATATGCAATGAATATTAAACATGGATGCATATCTATGCAAAACAATAAATGGCTCTAGATACCAATGAAATGTTTAAAAACAAAACAAGCTCTAGATACCAATTAAAATTAAACTAAATTAAACTTAATATATGCAAAACACAAACATGCATATATAAAACTCATAAATTCAAAATCTTTCTCCCCCTTTTTATCAATCATCAACAAAGGGGTAAACAATCAAAACAAAACAAAATTTTCTCACCCTTTTTAATACAAAGAATCAATCATCAATAAAGGGTAAAAGCAAAACCAAATTAATAAATTTTTCTCCCCCTTTTTGTCTAAAACAAAAACAAAACCAAATAGGGGTGACAATCAATTAAGATATCAAGTGAAAATATGTCAATGAATAGCATCTTGATACCAATTGAAAGGAAACAAACAAAAAAAATATTGATACCAATTTTAAGCAAAATACATGAAAATCTTTATACCAATTGAAATTAAACATAATAAATTTTGAATGTCTAAACAAAAATTTTGATACCAATTGTAAATATTTTTCATTTTGAACATATGATACCAAATTTAAATTTTCAATCATAAAGTATGGGAGTACAAATACCAATTGAAAGACAAAATCAAATTTTCTCCCCCTTTATGAAATACAAACTAAAATAATGCGTAGGCTTGATACCAATTTAAAAGTAATCAATTGAAACAAAATTGAAACTCAAGCTTAGCTTAAACATAAACATATATATGTATTTAAAATAGATACCAATTGAAATTGATACTCTTTGAAGTGCAAGCATACATATACAAAAATATATGAGTATACAAAAATGTCAATATTGATACCAATTGAAAGAATTCAATGATACCAATTGAAATAACAATAATATCAAGTGTATATCTCATATAACTAGCCTCCCAATCATGGTTTAAGTTTTAAATGATTTTCATTTTAAAGCATTCATGAACATGATCTCCCATCCAACCTCCCATCGATGGTAGGGGTTTTTAAAAATAGATTTGAAAATTGAAGTATGTTTGAAAAACTCTACCAAAATGAAGAATATCGCAACTAGTTATATGAAAAATTTGTAAACTAGTAAGAAATCCTTCAAGTAAGGAATAAAACGAAATTAATTTTCATAAACATGAAATTCACAAAATAGTCAACACTCATAATCAATTAGGCATAAAAATGACTCATGAAAACAAATACATGAGTGAACAATAAATGTGAGTGTAAAAATACAATGTGAAGATCATAATCATGAAAGATGGACATTAAGCTCAATATTCCTTTAAAACAAGAAAATCATCAAAACTTATTTAATCTTCAAGGTATATGTATGTCTTATACAAACTAAGGTATATATACATATCCAAACACAACGAGTCCACAAAGATATATGCATGAAGGCACGTGGCTCAAAAGGATGTATATGTATAACAATAATTTGGATAAAATGGACATATACATGAAGTTAAACATGAAAACATGAAATCAAGAAAAACTAAATTTTCATCAAAACAAATTTCATTTTAAGGTATATGTATGAATTGTCAACACAATAAGTATATATACATATCCCTAAACACAATTGAGTCCATATGTATAGATTTGCATGAAAGACAAATGACTCAAAGGGTATACATGTATATCTTAAAGTTTGGCAAAATAGACATATACATGAAATGAAAACTCATAAAACAAATCCAAAAATAGGAATACAAGTTTAAAATGCATGAATCATCAAAACTAGACTATACTAGCACATCTAATGGGTTCAAATAAGCATTCAAGCTCAAATATATATAGATTTATTTGTGGCCCACAGTATGTACAAGTATAAATCCTAGTCTTAATGAAAACTAACATTTAAATATATATTCAAAGCATGAAGCATAAAACAAGACAAAAATCATCATGATAAACAAAAACATGATTATTATGCAATTCCACATGTTATTAAACCTATGATAAACATGATAGCTAAACAAACGGTGAGAACACAAAATAATAGACCATATTAAACATGGGTGTCTCAAAATGCTAAACATGTATGTCAAAGATTTAATAAACATGGCATTCTCATAATAATCTACAAACAATAAAACATGCTATAAATGATAAACATGGAAAGCATGCAAACATAAATAAGGAGTTAGAGACCGTTACCAAAACCAATGAAGGCACTTCTCTAGTACTCCAAACCAAGGTGGTCATCTTCACCAAACTTCCCTTGAAAGTGATGCATCCAAATTGTTCTCTTTAAGCACGAAACGCATCCACTCTAAGGTACGGCAACTCTCACGTCATGTGAGAGCCCACACCTACATCAAAAATAAAAGGGGTGGTCTTTGGTACCCATATCTTATTGGGTCCATGGGGGTTAGTACCTTCTCTAACCCAAACAAACTTATTTGCTAAATTTGTAACATGTAATCTATCATAACAAAATTTAGCAAGGTGGCCCATACGTCCACAATGTGTACAAGTGTACACATGAGCATACAAGTGATGGGTGTGTCCGTGTGGAGCATGTGTATGCCGTGGAGGGTGTGCATGAAAAGATGGAACTTGTTTCTTTCGAACCAAGGTTTCCAAACGTGAGTGGTTCATGGCATATTGGCTCATAGTGGAGCCCAAACAATCCACTTTCTTCTTTAACAAACAAATATCATCATTAATCTTAGAAGAAGAAGTGCATGCAAGGGGTGATCTAGGTGAAGCTACCCTAGCATGGCAAACATGAGAAACAATATCATTTTTCAAAGATTTATTTTTATTTAAACAAATTTCTAATTCTTTTGAAATAAAATCAATTTCTCTTTTTAAAGAATTATTTTCTTTTAAAACAACATCAACTTTTGAAGACAAATTTTCATTTTTCTTCAAAAGAGTTTCACAATCATTTTTAGATTTTAAAAACTCATTTTCTTTAAGTGCAAGATCAAGTTGAGATTTTAATGAATCCCTCTCATTAACAATCTCCTCTTTCTCTTGCAAAACAATATCAAGTCTAGCAATATAATTTTTATTATCATTGTTAAGGCCTAGACTTTTCTTTTTCAAATCATTATATTTTTAATCAATTTTTCACAAACTATAGATAGTTCTTCATTTAAAGCATGGGGATCAACATAATCATTAGAAGAACTAGCATCATCATCATCATCTAAGTGGGTTTCCGAGTGTACCTCAAGGGAGTCATTCCCTTGGACCATCAAGCATTGTGGGTCGGATTCTCCACTAGATTCCTCCGGTTGGATTTGCAATTGAAGCTTGGAGGTGGTGGTTGTTGTCAACTTGTTCCACACTGCAAAGGCGGAATCAAGATTAGAAACATGCATAAGATAATCTTTAGGCAGCGTGCTTCTAATAGCCTCAAGGGCTTGTGCATTGGCCCCTATATGATTGCATCACTAAGGAAGGATTCCTTGGTAATGGCAAGGTGAACCTTGTAACCTAGGGCTTGTAGGTACATGGACATCCTATACTTCCAAACAACAATGCTGGAAGGGTCAAAACTAGGTGGGGTCATGAAGTCCATGGTAAACTATATGAGTGTGCAAACAAGCAAATGCAAACAATAGATTAGCAAACAAATGGATCTCACTCCTAGGATGTTAAGCCTAAGTATCAGGAGCGTTTGCTCTGATACCAATTGAAAGTGCTCTAATGCCACTTGAAAGCACACCTAGAGGGGGGTGAATAGGTGTACTTGCTAATCTAGAAACTAAATGCGCTAAATGTGGAAGTTAATGCAAATTTTGCAACACACTTAATACAACACACAAGTGTAGCCGAATTCCCTGTGAAGGGCTCTGGACTAACTCCTCTTGATTCCCCTTGAATGGGTTGAGGTGCTATGTGAAGCTCTTATGGTTAAGTATAAGTGAGGCACACACAAACAACCAAGCATATAATGAATAAGCAATATGAATCAATGCAAGGACAACACAAACAAATAGATATGAATGACATGAATGATGCTATGCACAATATAAAGAGAGAGAGAGAGTTAGAGATAATGGATCAAACGATAACACAAAGATATGTTTCGAGGTTCGAGCCCCTAGCTCTACATCCCCGCCTACACCACCGTGTAGGATTTCCAATACACTATCTCCCACCAAGGAAACCTCTACCGAAGAGGATTTGTTACAACAAGGGAGTACCGAACTCCTCTCTCAAACACCGCCTCACAACCGAGGGGTAGGCCCGTAGCCAAACAACAACCAATCCACCTCATACTTGAGGGATACAAACCAACAACCAACTCCACCTCACCAAGAGGGAGTAAACACCAATCTCCACCTCTATCAAAGAGGGAGCAAACCAATCACCTCAAATCCACAACCTCAACCTCTACCAAAGAGGGAGCAACCAAATAATGAGGGTTTACAATGGGTGTTCTCTTTCAACCACAAACAATCTCTCCTTTTCCACAAATAAAAAGATCCTAAATAGATTAGGTTAGAAGATAGCTCAAGTGTGGAAAACTAAGTATTTTGATCAAAGAAAAACTCTTGGGAAAATACCAAATAGATATTGAATTGAAGAACAATAAACCAATTCCCAAAAACCTATTTTCTTTGAAAATAACAAAACACTTAAAACAAATAAGATGAATCTTTTTTCTCTTTAAACTCTTTTGAAAACTTGTTTTTAAAACCAGAGAGTGGGGAAAAATTAGCTCAGAAAATCTTAGCAAAAATCCCAAAGAATTGTGGTTATATAGGCCAAAACAGAAACTAGCCGTTAGGCTGATCTGGCAGCCTGACAGGCTACCGGTCGGCCGGCCCGGCCGACCGCCAACGGTCAGAAATATGACCATTGGGGCAACCCGGTCGACCGCCCGGTCGACCCAAAGAAACAGAGAGCACTGCTCTCAGGTCCGGTCGGCCGCCCGGCTGACCGTCCCTGTGGCTGCCAAACGTGCACAGGCTTGTGCACGTCGGTCGACCGCACGGGTCGACCGGCCTATGGTTCGGTCGACCCATGCGGTCGGCCGAACTGGCCTGACAGACACTGTTCTGGGACAGAAACATTGTGTTAAAAATATTTTAGAAAATCTTTTATCTCTTTTAAAAATACCCAAAAATAGTTTTATCATTTTGCATTGATATGTAAACATGTGATAAAATGTTTAGCTCAAATATCAATCAATATGAACTATTTTTGTGTAAAATCATTTTTACCAAAAACCAAAACTTGTATTTTTATCAAACTTGGATTTTTCAATACATGAATAAGATAGTCAAAATAAGTTTGTATAGGAAGTTTAAGCATGCATGTATAACTAGAATATATCTATTATACATATAAACTATTTAAACTTGTTTTGATCAATCTATTCATGAAAACAAATATCGGTTAAACTAAAAATCGAAAAACTTATATCCAAACATAAAACTTGTGTGTGTTGTGCACTTGAGCATATCAACTATACTAAGCTTTACAAATGGATCTAAACACACTAAACTAAACTAGGATACCTAAGTCTTCTTGACGATCTCCATCTTCAAGTAGACTCGATCCCAAACCGTGATCCACCGAGTGCAAAGGTATGATCTTGATGCTCGGGCACGGGAATCACCAAGTGAAGGCTTCCAAACTCATCTTTTTGAAGCAATCACCAACTAATATCTTGCTTAATGATCTGAAACTAAAATCACAAGATAATTAGTAAACATAACTACATGAGTTAATCATCATCAAAACTAGGGTGGAAGGCCTTTAGGCCAACAAAAACATACTCTTTTTTAATATAATTTTTTTCTTTAAATCTGACAAATAAAAAAGAAAGTATAAGAAAACAACAAAACCAAAACACTTCTATCGCATCTCTCCCTGAGGTTCGACCTGTATAGCCCTCGCTACACAGTTAAATTGTAAAGAGTTCAGAGTCATCCTCCATCAGAGGATACTTTTCATATTCTCTGTATTCTTTTTAGAAATCAAATTTTGGGACTAACATGTAATATACTTAACATGATTAAAAAAAATTTATTAACATATTAACATAGGTATGTTTACTAATAAAAAAATTTTGAAAAGAAAATTATATTTTGATTTATTTTTGTAAGTAATTAAGTTAATTTAAAGGAATAGAAAATCATAATTAGAATTTCCTAATACTTGGTCAAAATATGATTAGTTGTTTGATTTTTAGTTTCAGGAAGAAAAATTGAAAAAGTAATTTAGTTTTTATTTTTACCTTGATGAAATATGCATACTTTATACACTTACATACTTAAGATTTAAAACAAACTCTTATGTCTTAGAAATATATATATATATATGAAAAATAAACAAATCTAATTATTGATTACCTAGGTGCTTTGGCCCAAGAAAGCCATGGTATTTATGCGAAAGGTAATTAGGTAAGTTTAAAAATAAAATATAAATATAATATATGTATTAATACATCTAATAATCAATTAGTTAGGTATTAGGGCCTCAAGAAGCCTTGATATTTACACAAAAAAATTAGATGCGTTAAACGTATTAAAATAAAAAAAGTGCTTAAAGGGCAACGAAGTGTTAATACTTCAAACTTTTTAAAAAAAAGAGAAAAAAAGTTATATATATATATATTAGTATATAAGGCATAAGAGTTGAAGTTGAAGAATCCCGAGTCAATAATTCACGATCACAAAGATGCATATGATTTAGAGTAAAATAATAGGTTAAGTGAGAAATTCAGTTTTAATCCTACCTAGGTTGATAATAAATACTTGCATAGAGACTAAGTATAAGAATGAATAATTAGGTGATCCTAAGATTTATAAATTAACTTGATTTTTGCAAAAATCTTTCAATATTTTTCTCTTTCAAAATGAATTTTAAAAACACTAATTTTATTTTTCTTTCTTTATGGATTTTGGGGGTGTAATTCACCGAAAATCCTCACGAGACAAACTCGTCCTCTAGGGGTAACCTAGAGGCTTAACAGCTTATTGTACGTTTAAGTACAATCGTGATTTCTAAGAAAGTGAGTTAGTTTAGATTAGATTAATTTTTCTTTTTCGTTTTACTCAAGGACGAGTAAAAGGTAGGTGTATGGGTGTGATTGTTCATCAAATGTGCATATTTTTAGTTATATTTCCACATTTATTTTTTTATTAAACATTACTATATAATGGTATTTTTGCTTAGTACTATATAGACCTTCATAAATTCAAGGAAAAAAGGTGATTAAAGAAACTCAAAAGTTTAAGAGAAGCCCAAGAACTCATCAAGCCCAAATAATTCAGAGATAATCCTATTCTAATTTAGAGATAAAAGAGACAATCAATTTAAATCAAGTTGCTTGAGCTCTAAGTCAAAGATAAAGGAGGAGAATTCAAGATTAAATTCAAATTTATAGATAACTTGTTTCCTAAGTTATCAAGGAAACAAGATTATTTTAAATTCTGAAGATCAAATGAAGATTCAGAGGATATATCTTCACATGGATGGACGAGATGACGCCAGAGCCCAAAGTGTGTACACAGTCTCCCCCGTATTACCACGAAAACACAGTAAAAGCTGTGTTTTCGCAGCTTTCTAGTGGCGATTGGCGTGGAGGTTTGGTATGTGTATTCGAGTGGGACTCTACCCTCTATTTCTCCTATAAATAGAGAGGTAGAACCAGAGAGAAGGGGAGCTCAAAAGATCAAAGTTTAGGTTTTCTTTAGTTTTCTATTTCTTTCCGAATTTAATTTGTAATTCTATGTTTTAAAAGTAAGAGAAAATTTTGTAAGAAGACGCCATTGTAAATTGAGGTGACAGATCAATACAAGGTGCTTTTGTTCTTTTTATATCTCTCTTGTTATTTACTTGCTTTCATTTTTTATTTGCGTTTTTATTTCATGCAATCTTTTTCATATAATATTCTTAATTTAGATTACACCATGAGTAACTAAATGTATTTTCATGACATGCTAATATCACCACCATGAACCTATAGTATTAAATTCTATGCATACTTAAACCGTGGGTTTATCATGAAGGTACATGATGATAGTAACTAGGTCAACTATTTTCTAGCACTCATTACTATTTTTCTTAATCTATGCTTGATATTTTAATGTTAAATTTTAATTCGAGTTATTTCAATTAGAATCTTATTATTTGTCTTTTGTATTTCACTTAAATCCTATGGTAGATTATCATGTTTAGGGTTTACCGTGAAAGTAATCTTTAGTTGATATTATTTGTTTATGTTGGCAGATTATTAACATGTTGTGATCCTTCTCTACATTGATATCAAAACCAAACTCTTTTTCAACCAAATCTTTTCTTTAAGTTTTACAAAGAAAATAAGAAAGTATAAGAAAATAACAATACTAAAACGCTTCTATCGCATCTCTCCCTGAGGTTCGACCCGCATAGCCTTCGCTACACGGTTAAATTGCAAAGAGTTCAGAGCCATCCTACATCAGATAATACTTTCTATATTCTCTATATTATTTTTAGTAATCAGGAGACATTCCTAGAATCGTCTTGAAAGCAGTCCTGTAGGCTCATAAGGCATCTAAAAGTTTGGCGGACCAATTTTTTTGATTTTGGCTCACAGACTTCTCCAAAATAAGTTTAATTTGTCTGTTGGAGACTTCTATCTGCCCACAGGTTTGATAGTGGTAAGGGGTGGACAATTTGTGTGTTTTGACGTATTTTCACATATGAGCTTCAAAAGTTCTATTGCAGATATGACTGCCATTGTCGCTAATAATGGCTCGTGAGGTTTCAAAGCGCAAGAAAATTTTCTCTTTCAAAACTTCACAACAATCTTGTGGTCATTAGTCTTGCTAGGAATGACTTTTACCCATTTCGACACATAATCCATAGTAACCAATATATATTGGTTTCCAAATGAGTTAGAAAAAGGACCAATAAAATCGATGCCCCAAACATCAAGGAGTTCTATTTCTAGAGCTGGGTTGAGGGGCATCATATTTCATTTTGAAATTCTTTCTATCATTTGGCATCTAGTGCACGTCTTGCAAAATTATAAGCATCTTTGAACAAGGTGAGCTAATAGAACCCACTTTGTAGCACTTTTCAGTAGTCTTGCGGGGACCAAAGTGTCCACCATATGCAAGTCATGACAAAAGGATAGAATGCTCTTAATTTCCTCATCTGGAATTGAATGAGATTTTACTTGCACACAAAAATACAGAATTTCAGAACTTTTAAATAAAGAGTGCAGGTGCTCAATTCTACCGTAATAGCAAGTGGCTATGCGGGTCGTGATCCACAAGGAGGGATTAACGATGGAAGCTTTTTAGTAAGTTCTCTTTTAGGCTACAACGTATGATTAAAGTTCTTCTTTAGTTCTTTAAAAGAAAAAGAAAAAATTGAGTTAAAGTTGAATTAGGAAGAAGATGGTAGATTAAGAAGATGGAGAAACTAGAAATGATATGTACAAAGAAATGAAAAAGGAGTGATAAAAGAAGAGGTAGATTGTGGTGTTCTAAACTAAAGAATTAAAAGAAAAGAATCTAAAAGTTACTTACCTCGTTTGGCCAAATGCTTATCTTGAATCTTTTGCAATGATGTTACCTTGAAGTGAGGCGATCAACGTATAGCCCATAAGAGTTGATTCCCGTCTCCTCCACATTATATCATTAAGACATTGCAAGTATGAAGTGATACAGAATGAAATTAAATTCCATCGTCATGAGCTATCGGTGGCACTCGCAAAGGCAAGGCTCTTTCAATGCTTTAAGACTCACTTGGATAGCAATTGGTACCAAAAGAAGAAAAATAGAGAAGAAGAAGAAGAACAGAAAAACAAAGTATATACAAAAGGGAAACTACAGATTCGATTTTATAGCAATATGAGAAAAGAAGAAAATCTTACACCGGTGTCACTCTCAGTACAAGCTTCATTCTCATTCTCCTATGAAACTCTGATCTCCTCTGATTTACATAAATTATAACTGAAAATTACATGAAAAGAAAAACAAAAACCTATACTACAAAGAATGAAAAAGTGGACTAAATTCTATCTCTGCATGGTCGTCCTCCCTTATGCTCTGAAAAACCCACTATTTACAGGCAAAACCCAATGTAGGAGAGCGTATGAAGATAGAGGGAGCAAACGCTCCCCCTACCTCTCTAACAAAGCCGCAAAAACGTGACAAAAGCCGCGTTTCCACGGCCTTGCTGTGGCCAGGTGACCACAGCCGAGGAGTGGAGCAGCCAGGTTTCGGGATGTGACTTTATCTTCAGCTAGATTTTTGGTTTTATCTTCGGAATTGTGATGAAACGGCCGTTGACCTTTGGCTTCAACCGATTGATTTGTAGGGATTTGTTCTAACTGGTTTTCAACCAATCTGATCTGCCCTGATTTACTGGCTTCGAATTAATTCTGATTTAAATCATAATTTGATGGACTTTTGGGCTCGTTTCTCTTCCCTCTCCTTTAGGAATGGGCCTGCAAATAAATTAAACAATAATTAGGAAAAGGTAAAGTTTATTCTATAATAAGTATGAGAATATGATAATGAATGTGCAATATTAGCAACCAATCACACCCCCATACCTATCTTTTGCTCGTCCTCGAGCAAAAGACTAAACAAAAAATTATTAGACCACTTTCGCAGGTCACGCGATTGCACTGAGCTTGTGCAACAAGCCGTTAAATCTCTAGGTTTCCCTTAGAGGACGAGTTTTGTCTCGTAAGGGTTTTCAGTGGATTACATCCACAAAATTCGTAAAGAAAGAGAAAAAATGTTTAGTATTTTGAAAACACATTTTGAAAGAAAAATATTTGAAATATTATTGTAAGTTTTAAGTGATTTATAAGTTATAAAAAAACCGAATTTTTCATTCCTAAACTTAGTCTCTATTCAAAATTTGTTATCAATCAAAGTAAGGAATCAAATTGTACTTCTCATCTAGTCTATTACTTTACCCTAAGTCATATGCACCTTGTGACCGTGAAAATTTTGACTAAGAGTTCTTTAACTCTAGCTCTTATACCTTATTTATTTTTTATTATTATATATATATTTTTGGTGATACTATTCCTTAGTTCTATTAGGCTTTCTAATCTGTCCATGCAACGAGCCTTTAATCGGTGACTTCCAAACCAAACGGTCTTAGGGTACCAGGTGAGAAAACACCCCAAGGACTTTAGGACTCGAGCATACATGGCCACAAAACTAAGGACTTTATTATATGAACTGCTTTTAGGCGTGAATACTTATGCTTTATTAGGCACAAATACCCAGCTAAATCAGAGGATTTTTATATATTTTTTTTTCTCAAACTTATCTAATCATCTTTCACATAAATACCAAGGCTTACTTAGGCCAAAGTACCTAGCTGATCAATAATTAGATTTGTTCATCTTTCATAGATATATTTTTTTTCATTTTTCTTTTTTAAAATATAAGGCATAAGAATCTTTGTTTTTGAATCCTAAGTGTGTAAGTGTATAAGGTGTGCATATTTCTTCATGGTAAAGATCAAGACTAAATTACTTTCACAAACTTTCTTCCTATCCTTAGAAATCAAACAAATAATCTTATTTTGACCAAGTATAAGAAATCCTAATTATGATTCTCCTATTCCTTATAATTGACTTAATTTCTTACAAAAAATATGTCAAAATATTGTTTCTATTTTCAAAAGGTTTTTAAAAGTAAATAAAATGTTAATAATTTTTTTATTTTCTTTTATTTTTTTATAAAAAGAAAAAACCTAAGTTATGTTAGACCCTCCCCCACATCTATTTCATGCATTGTCCTCAATGTATGAATTAATGCATAGATGCATGAAAAAGAAGAAAGGGAAGGAAAATATTACCTTAAGGTGGTGGTTCCGGTGGTGGTCTGATTGGTCCACGAAATGCGGCCCAATCGAATTTTCGTGGAGTTCGGAGGAACCCACCAGAAATCTCTCTTATATAACCCACTAAACTGATGTATATATGAATGGTTTTTATTTAAAATTTAACCCCATCTAATTTTCAAATTTCATAATTAATTTCAGAGTCAATTTTGTCAACCGCCTTGTCCCAAAATGGAGTGTGAAAAGATGGAATGATTGGCTTGGACTTAAGAAGTATGGGAACTAATACAGACTCAGGAAAGTGACTTAAGTCAAGTAAGGGTTTAGGAGTCGAGATTGGCTCAGGAAGTGGGTCCAAATCAAGAAGTTGAAACTCAAGTCCACATTCATTTTTTCACGATAGAATGTGACTTAATATTGGTGATTCAAGTTCAAGAATGACAGGTATGGGAATCAAAACTGACTCTAAAATATTACTCAAGTTGGGTAACAAAATAGGAGTCAATATTGAGTCGGGATTTGAACTGGATCACAAATTTGAGAATCTATGTCACATTTCTCATTGAGTTCAATTTCATAAAAATGAGAACTTGCCAATTTGTCAATGGGACTTTCAAAAGTATGAAATTGGTCAAGTTCAATATGATGATCATAAAAGATTGGTGATTCAATTTTATGATGAATTGGCACAGGATCCAATATTGACTCGGGAAAAAGATTGAAATCAGGTGAAGACACTAGAGTCATTATTGAATCAGGAAGTAGAATTGAATCACCAAGTGGAGGTTCAGGATCATATTCATTCTCAAGTTCAATTTCAGGAAAGGGATAGCTTGCCAAACTATCAATGTCATTTTCAAAATTTAGATTTTGCGCAAGTTCAAATGGTTATACTGAAATGGAATCTTGTTTTTCAAAATAACATGACTCTTCGGTTCTAACAGAATGGTTAGTGACATCAGAAATGGTCAAATGGTGAGAACGGAGAGTTTGGACCATCATATATATGTCATGATTATGAGCGTTTTGAGCCTGAGTCATGGCTTCAAGCATCTTTTCACAGTTGATTGGTTCATCGTATTGTTACGATTGGACTTGAAAAGATAAAGTATTGTTTTGGAATTGGTGGTGAAATTGTGAGTCCGTCAGGTTTTGTGATTGTTGTTTGAACTCACGCATACTCATTTTTAAAATAGATGGTTTTCTATTTTGGACTGGTGAAACTGAGTATGAATCTTGGAAATATTGTGGACAAGGTGGATAAGGAGGAGAAGTTGGTTGAAAATTTGACTCGGGGGATATGAATCTCCATTAACTCTGTGAAGAGTTGAAATTATTCTGGAAATTATGGTCATAAAATTGAGGGCATGGGTTATATTTGAAATCACCTAGAGGGGGGGGTGAATAGGTGATAATGCTAATCTAAAAACTAAATACGGAAATTAAAACTAATTTACAACTACACTTAGTACAATCAACGAGTGTAGCCGAATTCCCCGTGAAGGGCTCTGAACTAACTCCTCTTGATTCCTCTGAATAAGAGTTAAGGTGCTATATGAAGCTCTCGTGGTTAAGTACAAGTGAGGCACACAAACACAAGCCAAGCATATAAAGATGATAAACAATATGAAATAATGCGAGGCACAACACAAGCAAATATGATATGAATGATATGAATGATGCACAACACAAATAAAGAGAGAGGGTTAAGAGACAATGGATCAAACGCAAACACAAAGATATGTTCCGAGGTTCGAGCCCCTAGCTCTACGTCCCCGCCTTCACCGAGAAGGATTTCTAATCCACTAGGAGTACGGAACTCCTCTCTCAACTAATATAATACCACCGAGGCAATACAAATACAATCCACCTCACAAAGAGGGATAGGCCCTTAGCCAAACAACCACAAATCACCTCTACAGAAGAGGGATACAAACCAACATCAACTCCACCTCACCAAGAGGGAGTAAACCAACAATCTCAAGCTCTACCAATGAGGGAGCAAATACCAACCCAAATCCACCTCTACAAAAGAGGGATACAACAAGAAAGGGTTTACAACTTGATGGTTTCCTCAACCACAAACAATTTTCCCACAAATAAATGATCCTAATAGAATAGGATAGAAGATAGCTCAAGTGTGGAAAAACAAGAGTTTGGAAAACAAAAACTCAAAGAAAATTACTTGGGAAAACTCTTGGTAAAAGATAGAAATGAAGAACAAAACAAATCTCCCAAATTTTTATTTTCTTTGATTTTTTCAAAACCCTAAAACAATATAAAGATAGATCTTTTGAAGTTTTAAACACTTTTGAAAACTTGTTTTAAACACCAAGAAAAGAGAGAAATTTTAGCTCTTAAAACCTTAACCAAAAACTCAAAGCAATGGGGTATTTATAGCCCTAATACAAAACTAGCTGTTAGGCTGAATTCTCAGCCTGAGACGGCTGGCGGTCGACCGCCTGGTCGACCGCCAACGGTCATAAATATGACCGTTGGAGGAACCCGGTCGACCGTCCGGTTGACCGCCCAAAACAGAGAGCAAAGCTCTCTGGCCGGTCGACCGACCGGTCGACCGAGCCCTGTGCCTGGCCAACGTGCACAGGTCTGTGCACGTCGGTCGACCGTTCGGTTGACCGACTCTGGAATCTGGTCGACCGCTAGAGCCTGGAAGGCAATAATTTGGGTCAGAAAAACTTGTTTAAAAATATTTTAATAAATCCCATTAATTTTCTAAAAATCCATAAACATAGTTTTATCATTTTTCATTGATATATAAACATGTAATAAAAATTTCATCACAAATATCAAACATTTTGAATCATTTTTGTGCCTTACAAATTTTATCAAAAACCAAAACTCAAACTTGGATTTTTCAATAGGAAATGTGATTTTTCCTAAAACTCATAGAAATACAAAAACATGATACTTAAACACTTTTAGGCATGTTGCATATGGACATAAGTCCAATATACAAGAAACATATACATATCATAGTTTTTGTCTATAATTCCAAAATAATGTTTTGTTAAAATACCAAAACTCTAAAACACATGAATAGGTATGTCAAACTAAGTTTATTTAAGATATGAAGCATGCATGTATATAGAACATATCTAATATACATAAACACATGTAAACTTGTTTTGATACTATCTATTCATGAAAACCAATATCGGTTAAACCAAAAACCGAAAAATGAATCCAAAACATGAAACGTGTGTGTATTGTGAACTTGAGCATATCACACTATCTAGTCATTACATTTGGATCTAAAACACAAACTAAAATAGGATACCTAAGTCTTCTTGATGAACTCCGTCTTCAAGCCGACTCGATCCAAAACTCCAAAACTCCGAGCTTGACTCCAACGAGTGCTATATATGATCTTGATGCTCGGGCTCTGGAAACAGCATGTGAGAGCTTCCGGAACACGGAGTTTTAAAGCAATCACCAACTAATATCTTGGTTAATGATCTGAAACTAAACATCACAAGATAATTAGTAAACATAACTACATGAGTTAATCATCATCAAAACTAGAGTGGAAGGCCTTTGGGCCAACAATCTCCCCCTTTTTGATGATGACAAAACTCATGGAGTTATATATGCATGGATTAAAGTTAAGCTTCAAAGAAGCTCCCCCTTAACTCATGCAACACAATAAAGCAAATAGATATGACAATAAAGCACATAAACATGAATGCAAGTACATGCATAAAAAAAACAAATCTTCAAAACATGCTCTTGATATCAATTAAACGACAAACTAATAAATAAAAATATGTTTCTAGATAAACAAAACATGCATATACAAAAACATGCATATAAACTCAAATAATTCTCCCCCTTTTTGTCAATCATCAACAAAGGGTCAAAGTAAAAAATAAATCAATAAATTCTTCTCCCCCTTTTTGTTCGAACCAAAGAATCAACAAAAGGGTTTAAAAAAAAATAAATGCAATGTTCTCCCCCTTTTTGTCTAAAAACAAAAATGATGTAAATAAGGGGTGACAATCAATTAAGATACCAAAAAAAATATGTCAAAGTAGTGCATCTTGATACCAATTGAAAGGAAACATAAAAATATTGATACCAATTTTAAGAAGCAAAAGCATCTTGATACCAATTAAAAACATTCAAATAAACATCTTGATATCAATAAAGAGTATTATTCTTTTTAAGCATATGATACCAATTGAAATTATAATATTCTACAATTTTTTTAATTCATTTTCTATCATAAAGTAAGGGAGTGGAAATCTAGGGTAAACAAAATACCAATTGAAAGATAAAATATGAGTTTTCTCCCCCTTTTATGAAATACCAATTGAAATTATGCAAAAGCTTGTTTTAGCATACCAATTGAAAACTCATTAATAGAAACATGATAGTCATTAAACATTCAAGCTTTGCATAATCAAAAATTTGTGCTAGGGATATAGTAAGCACAAATAAAATATGTATAGGTGTATGAAAAATGAATACCAATAAAAATAGATGATACCAAATGAAAGCATATATACACAAAACAATATATGAGTATACAAAAATGTCAATATTGATACCAATTGAAAAGATCCAATGATACCAATTGAAACAACAATAATATCAAATGTATATCTCATATAACCTACCACCCAATAATGCTCATGTTTAAAATGATTTTCAATATAAAACATACAAGGCATGGTCTCCCATCCAACCACCCTTGGAAGGTAGGGTTTTCAAAAATAGGATTGAAAAATAGTGTATGTTTGAAAAACTCTACCATAACGAAGAACCCCGCAACTAGTTAAATGGAAAATCTTGTAAACTAGTACGAAATCCTTCAAGTAAGGAATAAAACAAAAATATTTTTCATGAAACTATGTAAATCACATGATCACTAATAACACTCAAAATCCATAAAGCTCATACATACTCATGAAAAAACAATCATGAGAAACATTAAAAGAGGTGAGTGTACAAGTGTTAAGTGAAATACAAAGACATGAAAATAGTCAATTTAGCTCGATATTCCTTAAAACATGAGAATCATCAAAACTCAATTTCTTCAAGGCATATGTATGTCAAGTACAAACTATAGTATACATACATATCTAAAACATAACGAGTCCACAAATGTATATGCATGAAGGCACGTGGCTCAAGAATGTATATGTATATTCAATAGTTTAGACAAGATGGACATATACATGAAGTCAAACACAAACACATGAACATGAAAAATATGAATACAAGTCAAATGCATGAATCATCAAAACTAGACTACACTAGCACATCTAATGGATACAAATAAGCGTTCAAGCACAAACATATAATGATCTATTTGTGTCCCACTATATGTACAGGTATATATTCTAGTCTTAATGAAAACTAACATTCGAACATATATTCAAAACTTGAAGCATGAAATGAGACATAAATCGACATGATAATCATAAAAATGATCATAATGTAAATGCATACGCATTAGATCTAGGATATACATATTAGTTCAAAACAAGGTGAGAACACATAAATATAGATCCATATAAAACATGGGTGTCTCAAACAACTAAACATGTATATAACTAATCTAATAAACATGGCATAGGCATCATGAGCAATAAAACATGATATGCTATAAATTTATGAACATGAAAAGCATGCAAATAATAAACGGGAGTTAGAGATCGATACCAAAACTGATGAAGGCACCTCTCTAGTTCTCCAAACCAAAAGTGGTCCTCCCACCAAACATCTCTTGAAAGTGATGCATCCATAAAATAATCTTTAGGCTCTGAACGCATCCACCTCAAGGCACCATAATTCTCACGTCATGCGAGAGCCCACACCTACATCAAATATAATAGGGGTGGTCTTTGGTACCCATACTCTTTTGGGTCCATGGGGGTTAGTACCTTTTCTAACCAAACAAATTTATTTGCTAAATTAACATTATTTATACGATCATAGCAAAATTTAGCAAGGTGGCCCTTACGTCCACAATGTGTACAAGTGTACACATGAGCATACAATGTGTGATGGTGGTGACCGTGAGTAGCATGTGTATGCCGTGGAGGGTGTGCATGAATAGATGGAACTTGTTTCTTTCTAAACAAAGATTCCAAATGTGTATGACCCACAACACATTGGCTCAAAGTGGAGCCCAAACAATCTACACTCTTCTTAAGCATGGATATATCATTTTCAATTAAAGAAGAAGTGGAACATGCTATAGATGAACTAGATGAATCTATCCTAGCATGGCAAAGATGAGAATCAATATTATTTTGCAAAGAAACATTTTTCTTTAAACAAGCATCTAAATCATTTGAAATAGAAATTATTTTATTTTTCAAAGAAACATTCTCTTTTACTACAAAATCAACTTTTGAAGACAATTTTTCATTTTTCTTCAAAATTATTTCACAATCATTTTTATTTTTCAAAAATTCATTTTCTTTTAGGGCAAGTTCAAGCTTAGATTTCAATGAATCCCTTTCATTAAAAATCTCCTCTTTCTCTTGCAAAACCAAATCAAGCTTTGAACATAAAATCTTGTTTTCATCTTTTAATTCAAAACTCTTCTTTTTCAAAAGATTATATTTTTCTAATAATTTTTCACATACAATGGATAGTTCTTCATTCAAGGCATTGGCATCAACATGATCATCTCATGAAGAACTAGCATCATCACTATCTAGTTGAGATTCTGAATATACCTCAAGTGAGTCATTCCCTTGGACCATGAAGTATTGTGACTCGGATTCTCCGCTAGATTCCTCCTCTGGTTGGATTGGCAATTGAAGCTTGGAGGTGGTCAACTTGTTCCACACTGAAAAAGCGGAGTCAAGGTTAGAAACAAGCATAAGATAATCTTTGTTAAGCGTGCTTCTAATAGCCTCAAGGGCAAGTGTATTGGCCCCTATATGATTGCGGTTACCAAGATAGCATTTCTTGGTAGCGGCAAGGAAAACATGCAAGCCTAGGGTTTTCAAATACATGGGCATCCTAAATTTACATGTGTCAATGTTGGAAACATCAAACATGGGAGGTGACAAGCAATCCATGAGTGTGTGCAAACAAATATACGTGCAAATGCAAATGATAGATTAGCAAACCAAGATCTCACTCCTAGGTTGTTAAACCAAGTATCAGGAGCGTAGGCTCTGATACCAATTGAAATCACCTAGAGGGAGGGTGAATAGGTGATAATGCTAATCTAAAAACTAAATGCGAAAATTAAAACTAATTTGCAACTACACTTAGTACAACTAACGAGTGTAGCCGAATTCCCCGTGAAGGGCTCTGGACTAACTCTTCTTGATTCCTCTGAATAAGAGTTGACGTGCTATATGAAGCTCTCGTGGTTAAGTACAAGTGAGGCACACAAACACAAGCCAAGCATATAAAGATGATAAGCAATATGAAATAATGCAAGGCACAACACAAGCAAATATGATATGAATGATATGAATGATGCACAACACAAATAATGAGAAAGGGTTAAGAGACAATGGATCAAACGCAAGCACAAAGATATGTTCCGAGGTTCGAGCCCCTAGATCTACGTCCCCGCTTTCACTGAGAAGGATTTCTAATATACTAGGAGTACCGAACTCCTCTCTCAACCAATACAATGCCACCGAGGAGATACAAACACAATCCACCTCACAAAGAGGAATAGGCCCTTAGCCAAACAACCACAAATCACCTATGCCGAAGAGGGATACAAACCAACACCAACTCCACCTCACCAAGAGGGAGTAAACCAACAATCTCAACCTCTACCAATGAGGGAGCAAACACCAACCCAAATCCACCTCTACCAAAGAGGGATACAACAAGAAAGGGTTTACAACTTGGTGGTTTCTGTTGACTGAGATTTCCTGCACACAAAATGTAGTATTTTAGTTTTAAGAATATGATGTGCAAGTCTCAGTTCTAATCCGCGGTAGCAGAGCTATGCGGGTCGTGATCCTCAAGGAGGGACTGCGATGGAAGCGTTAAGCAAGTTATACTCTAAAGCTTTTATTTTTATTATTAGTAGTGGTATTTACAATGGATGGTATTTACAATGGGTGGTAGAAAAGAATATGGAGATGATGTGGATTTAATCTACAAAAAAGAAAATAAAAGAAAAGGAAAGAAAACTTATCTCTTTAGTCTGCTTGCCGTTTGAACCGTTGCGATGATTTACCTTTTCTTGGAAGGCGTACAAGCACGGCTTATGGGATCGTCCGCCTTCTTAATCTACTCTACGAAATGAAAAACAAGCTATGAAGACCTGTTCATCGCCATGGGCCGTCAAGGTTCCTTCTTCGGCTAGGTATTCTCGAAGCAGTTGGATCTCATGGTGGGCAAGACATTAGAGAAAGAAACAATGTAGAAAAATAATGATAGACAAAGATAGAGACACAATAAAACATAAAAAGAACAAAACAAGCTTTGATTTGATTTAAACAATGGAGGAAAATTTACAACTTACACGGCTGTCACCATTGGTACAAGAGGATCCCTTCCTCCATGAATGCATCATCTCCTCTCAGCTTTCACAAAAAGAAAATCTAACCTAAAAGAAAGAAGAAAAACCTAGAAGAAACCCTAAAAATCCTAACTTTGGCCCTTGGCTCTTCCTGGACGCTCTGTACGTTGCACTGCAGGGGGTATTTATAGGTGCAGAAGGCCGAGGAGTCCCGGATGAAGTTGCCCACGAAATCTGGGATTTGATCTCATCTGTTTTGCCGCCAAAAACCAGAGTTTTGCCGCCAATTTGCGGCAAAGTTGGCTCTTCTGGCCACGCGCTTTGGCGCGTGGCCTCTCCTGGTCCGTCCATGTGGGCTTTTGCTTCTGGAAGCGTGATCCTGACTCTCCATCTTGGGATTTCGAGATAACTTAGTAATCAAGTTACCTTGATCTCAAGTATCTCCAATTTTTATCCACGAATTTCCTTCTTATCTTTGGGTTTTATGCTCATCCTGCAAGAGTTTAGGGTTGGGTAGAATTCTATCCTTCCCTCATCTTTAATAATTGCAACTTTAGCCCTTGTATATTTGCACTTTGACAATCTGATATTTGCACTTTTGCACTTGGGCTTTAAATGTGGGCTTTTGGGCTCTTTTTAGGCTTTAATTCTTTCTTTTTATTATTTCGAGGCCTGCACACAATAAATTACAAAATATTAATAAATGTGCAGAATTAAATGAATAAATATGAAAATGTGATGGTAAATGTTATGATAAAAATGCATTTTTCACTACCAATCACACCCCCACACTTATCTTTTTGCTCGTCCTCGAGTAAAAATAAAGAAAAAGAAAAGAAATGAAAAGTTAATCTAACCTAACTCACTTTCGTAGGAATCACGGTTGCACTTAGCATGTGCAACAAGCCGTTAAACCCCTAGGTTACCCTAGAGGACGAGTGTTGTCTCGTGAGGGTTTTCAGCGGATTGCACCCACAAAATCCATAAAAGGAAAATATTTGAATTATTATTGAAGAGACTAAGTAGTCTATAAGTTTTAGGATCCTCATTTTTATTCATTCTTTAAACTTAGTCTTAATAAAGTTAATTGTTTTCCATTTTAGGTAAGAATTAAAATTGAATTTCTAATATAGTCTTTTTCGTTACCAAAAATCATATGCATCCTTATGTTTTTACTAGGAATTCCTTAACTTGGACTCTCATGCCTCTTTATATATATATATATTTTTTTCTTTTTTTTATTTTTTTAATATGTATAACGCATCTAATTTTCTTTCGTGTAAGCATCAAGGCTTCTTGAGGCCCTCATACCTAACTAATTGATTATTAGATGTGTTAATACATATATTATATTTCTTAGTCTTCTTAGGCTTTCTAATCCACCCATGTAACGAACTTAAAGTCGATGACTCCCAAACCGGTTGGCTTTAGGGCACCAGGTTAGAAAACACCCCGCGGACTCAAATTCGAGTGAACTAGGCCCCAAAACTAAGGACTTTATTTTATTTACTCACCTTTAGGCGTGAATACTTATGCTTCTTGAGGCGGTGATTTTTTTTTTCTTTTTTTTTTATGAGGCACAAGGTCTTTGTCTTAGAATCCTAGATATGCATTTGGTATGCATATTTCATTAAGGTAAAAATCAAGACTAACTAATTATTCAATTTCTCCTCCTATACCTAAAAATTAAACAATTTATTTATTTTGACCAAGTTTTTAGAAATCCTAATCATGATTTTCCTAATCCTTAAAACTAACTTAGATTTCTTTCAAAAATAAGTCAAAATATTTCCTTTTTATAACATTTTTTTTTAAATTTTTTTTTTTTTTTAGCAAATTTTTGTGTTAGTTTCTACCTATGTTAGTATGTTAGTAAAACCCACCCCCACACTTATCTCATGCATTGTCCTCAATGTATGAATGAATGCATATATGCATGAAACAGAACAAGGGAAGGCGGAAGTTACCTTAGGGTGGTGGTTCCGGTGGTGGTCTAATTGGTCCACGAAATGCGGCCCAATCAAGATAACAAATAATTTGGTGAAACCCACCAGAAATTTTCCTTACATAACCCACTAAAATATATGTATAATCAATTTTTTGTATTTCCACCCCATCAAATTTTCAAATTTCATAATAAATTTCAGAGTTAATTGTCTCAACCTCCTTGTCCCAAAATGGAGTATGAAAAGATGGAATTATTGACTTGGACAATATAGGTGCGGGAACGAATACCGACTCAGGGAAAATGCTCAAATCAAGTAAGGGCTCAGGAGTCGGGCTAGGTTCAAGAATTGGGTCTAAGTCAAGAAATTGAAACTCAAGTCCACAATCTTCTTCCCACAATGGAATGTGACCTAATATGGGTGATATCTCTTTACTTCTAATATTAAGAAATTCTAGCTCATCGCCATACAATTCTTCAAAACTAAGGTCAACATCTTCCGTCAGAATTGTACAATCAGTTTCAGAAGTAAAGAGATTGTGAGAATCTAGGTCAAGTTCAATATGATCATCTAAAATGGGTGATTCAATTTCATCATGAATTGGAATAGGATCCAATGTTGACTCGGGAAAAGTGAAATCAGGTGGAGACACTAGAGTCATTATTGAATCAGGAAATAAAACTGAATCATCAAGTTGGGAGATCATGATCATATTCATGCTCAAGTTCTATTTCAGGAAAGGAAAAACTTGCCAAATTATCAAGAATTGGAGTTTCGGCAAGTTCAGATGATGGCACTGAAATAGAATCTTGTTGTCCAAAGCAACTTGGTTCGTTGGCTCTAAGAGAGTGGTCAGCGATATCAGAATTTGCCGAACTGTAAGAACGCAAAGATTGAACCATCATATCTAAATCATGCTCGCGAGCTAATCTAGCCTGAGTCATGGCTTCAAGCCTCTTTTGGAATTGGATTTGGAAAGATGAAGTGAGATCGTGATGAAGTTGTGAGTCGGTAGACTCACGCATCATCATGTCTAAGATTGATGGTGGTTGTTGCTTGGACTCGTGCATACTCATCATTTCCCGATAGATGGTTTTCTATTCTGAATGGGTGGATCTGAGTATGAATCTTGGGAAGAATGTGGACTAGATGGATATGGAGGACAATTTGGTTGAGAATTAGACTCGGGGGACTCAAAACCCCATGAACTCTGTGACGAGTTGAAATTATTATGGAAATTATAGTCATAAGATGGGGGGTGTGGGTTATATTCATTCGGATAAGACCATTCCGGCACACTAGATTGGTCAAAGTTAGGGTATGCCGGGTTGGTAATATCCGAATAATAGTTAGGGGTGTAATATGGATTAAAATTGAAATTATTATTATGTGCCATATCACACCAACACAAACAACACAAACAAATAAACAAACAAAAAAGAAAAATTCTAACCTAAGTTAGGGTAGACCTATGACCTAGACGACTCCTAACTGGTTAGACTGTCCACGGGAGGTAGGGTGTAGACTTTGACCACAAGTTAATCAGCCAGGTCGGGGCAAGAGTGGTGGGAGGTTTTCCGTCAAAGACGTTCCTTAATTAAATAACCACCAATCTTCGGGCTTTCGGCCCTCAATCCCTTTCCTAGACACTGATTTGGCAAGAGTCAACTTCCAGCACTGTTCCCCCTTAGGATAATCTCCTATTGAGTCCGAGATGTCCCTAGGGCCAACGTCTACTCTTTTTTAGTTAGGCTTGGGTTAGTGAGTGCTTGGGATATGATTTTTGGGCTAAGGAAGGGTGATGAAATCCCCACCTTATCTTGTTAATGGGTTATGCCCTTAAGATGAATTAGTGCAAGTGTACAAGATAAACAGATAAGATTCACTCAAAGCAGAAAATCAACCAAGAGATGAGTCCTATTCTACATGCAATGCGTACGTACCTTGCTCCTCCAGCACTCTTCAACAGTAAATAAAAATAATTGAAAAGACACGTGCCTAATATGCAAACGTCTAATCAAATTTTATTTTTAACAACCAATAATTTACTGTTGAATTATTAGCAATTTACAGGTATATCACAGAACAAATCAGAACAGAGCAGAAAGCAGAATTTTTAACTTGAAGCACCCTGCGAAAAATTGGATCAGTAATTCACCACTGTTGCCGCGTTTCCGCGGCTCTGGCCGCGGATCCGCGGCAAAACAGTGGGTTCTGGTGCTCTGCCTTCGAGGGCAGAGGCACAGAATAGCAATATGTCCACTGCTGCTGCTATGTTTCTGTTTCCTGTTCTCCAAACCTGCAAACAGAAAAGAATAAAGAATTAGTTAAAAATTAAATTTTTGTTTTAGAGATAAACTTACCGTCCCTCCCCGGCAACGGCGCCAATTTGTTGACTGAGATTTCCTGCACACAAAATGTAGTATTTTAGTTTTAAGAATATGATGTGCAAGTCTCAGTTCTAATCCGCGGTAGCAGAGCTATGCGGGTCGTGATCCTCAAGGAGGGACTGCGATGGAAGCGTTAAGCAAGTTATACTCTAAAGCTTTTATTTTTATTATTAGTAGTGGTATTTACAATGGATGGTATTTACAATGGGTGGTAGAAAAGAATATGGAGATGATGTGGATTTAATCTACAAAAAAGAAAATAAAAGAAAAGGAAAGAAAACTTATCTCTTTAGTCTGCTTGCCGTTTGAACCGTTGCGATGATTTACCTTTTCTTGGAAGGCGTACAAGCACGGCTTATGGGATCGTCCGCCTTCTTAATCTACTCTACGAAATGAAAAACAAGCTATGAAGACCTGTTCATCGCCATGGGCCGTCAAGGTTCCTTCTTCGGCTAGGTATTCTCGGAGCAGTTGGATCTCATGGTGGGCAAGACATTAGAGAAAGAAACAATGTAGAAAAATAATGATAGACAAAGATAGAGACACAATAAAACATAAAAAGAACAAAACAAGCTTTGATTTGATTTAAACAATGGAGGAAAATTTACAACTTACACCGGCTGTCACCATTGGTACAAGAGGATCCCTTCCTCCATGAATGCATCATCTCCTCTCAGCTTTCACAAAAAGAAAATCTAACCTAAAAGAAAGAAGAAAAACCTAGAAGAAACCCTAAAAATCCTAACTTTGGCCCTTGGCTCTTCCTGGACGCTCTGTACGTTGCACTGCAGGGGGTATTTATAGGTGCAGAAGGCCGAGGAGTCCCGGATGAAGTTGCCCACGAAATCTGGGATTTGATCTCATCTGTTTTGCCGCAAAAACCAGAGTTTTGCCGCCAATTTGCGGCAAAGTTGGCTCTTCTGGCCACGCGCTTTGGCGCGTGGCCTCTCCTGGTCCGTCCATGTGGGCTTTTACTTCTGGAAGCGTGATCCTGACTCTCCATCTTGGGATTTCGAGATAACTTAGTAATCAAGTTACCTTGATCTCAAGTATCTCCAATTTTTATCCACGAATTTCCTTCTTATCTTTGGGTTTTATGCTCATCCTGCAAGAGTTTAGGGTTGGGTAGAATTCTATCCTTCCCTCATCTTTAATAATTGCAACTTTAGCCCTTGTATATTTGCACTTTGACAATCTGATATTTGCACTTTTGCACTTGGGCTTTAAATGTGGGCTTTTGGGCTCTTTTTAGGCTTTAATTCTTTCTTTTTATTATTTCGAGGCCTGCACACAATAAATTACAAAATATTAATAAATGTGCAGAATTAAATGAATAAATATGAAAATGTGATGGTAAATGTTATGATAAAAATGCATTTTTCACTACCAATCAGTTTCCTCAACCACAAACAATTTTCCCACAAAAAATGATCCTAATAGAATAGGATAGAAGATAGCTCAAGTGTGAAAAAACAAGAGTTTGAAAAACAAAAACTCAAAGAAAATTACTTGGGAAAACTCTTGGTAAAAGATAGAAATGAAGAACAAAACAAATCTCCCAAATTTCTATTTTCTTTGATTTTTCCAGAACCCTAAAATAATATAGAGATGTATCTTTTGAAGCTTTAAATACTTTTGAAAACTTGTTTTAAACATTAAGAAAAGAGAGAAATTTTAGCTCTTAAAACCTTAACCAAAAACTCAAAGCAATGGGGGATTTATAGCCCCAATACAAAACTAGCCGTTAGGCTGAATTCTCAGCCTGAGACGGCTGACGGTCGACCGCCAACGGTCATAAATATGATCGTTGGAGGAACCCGGTCGACCGTCCGGTCGACCGCCCAAAAACGGAGAGCAAAGCTCTCTGGCCGGTCGACCGACTGGTCGACCGAGCCTTGTGCCTGGCCAACGTGCACAGGTCTGTGCACGTCGGTTGACTGTTCGGTCGACCGACTCTGGAATCCAGTCGACCGGACCAGTCGACCGCTAGAGCCTGGCAGGCAATAATTTGGGTCAGAAAAACTTGTTTAAAAATATTCTAATAAATCCCATTAATCTTTTAAAAATCCATAAAAATAGTTTTATCATTTTTCATTGATATATAAACATGTGAAAAAATTTTCATCACAAATATCAAACATTTTGAATCATTTTTGTGTCTTACAAATTTTATCAAAAACCAAAAACTGTATTTTACCAAACTTGGATTTTTCAATAGGAAATCTGATTTTTCCTAAAACTCATAGAAATACAAAAACATGATACTTAAACACTTTTAGGCATATTGCATATGGACATAAGTCCAATATACAAGAAACATATACATATCATAGTTTTTGTCTATAATTTCAAAATAATGTTTTGTTAAAATACCAAATCTCTAAAACACATGAATAGGTATGTCAAACTAAGTTTATTTAAGATATGAAGCATGCATGTATATAGAACATATCTAATATACATAAACACATGTAAACTTGTTTTGATACTATCTATTCATGAAAACCAATATCGGTTAAACCAAAAACCAAAAAATGAATCCAAAACATGAAACGTGTGTGTATTGTGAACTTGAGCATATCACACTATCTAGTCTTTACATATGGATCTAAAACACAAACTAAACTAGAATACCTAAGTCTTCTTGATGAACTCCGTCTTCAAGCCGACTCGATCCAAAACTCCAAAACTCCGAGCTTGACTCCAACGAGTGCTATATATGATCTTGATGCTCGGGCTCTGGAAACAACATATGAGAGCTTCCAGAACATGGAGTTTTGAAGCAATCACCAACTAATATCTTGGTTAATGATCTAAAACTAAACATCACAAGATAATTAGTAAACATAACTGCATGAGTTAATCATCATCAAAACTAGAGTGGAAGGCCTTTGGGCTAACAATATTGATTCGGATAAGACCAATCCGGCACACTATTTTGGTTAAAGTAATGATATCCCGGGTTGATAATATTTGAAAAAGAGGTTAGTGTGTAATATTGATTACCATTAAAATTGAAAAAATTGTTGTTATAAGCCATATCACACAATAAAACACAGAAGAGAAAAAAACAAATAAGCAAACAAATAAAAAGAAAAAATCTAACCTTAGTTAGGGTAAACCTTAGACCTAGATGACTCCTAACTAGTTAGACTGTCCACTAGGGGTAATAACCGAATCTGACCACAAATTAATCAGCCAGGTAGGGGCAAGCTTGGTGGGAGGTATCCGCGCAAAAACGACGGGCCTAATTAAGTCAAACCACCAGCATTCGGGGTTTCGCCCCTCAATTCCCAACCTTAGTCACCGATTTGGCAAGAGTCAGATTCAAATCAACTTCCCCCTTAAGTCAGTCTCCTATTTGAGTCTAAGATGTCCCTAGGGCCAACGTCTACTCAGTTTTAATTAGGCTTGGGTTAGCGAGTGAGGAGATTGTTTGTGGGTTAAGGGAGGTTAATAACTTCCCCACCTTATCTTGTTTATAGGACAAGCCCTTGAATCAATTTAGTGCAGTGTACAAGTATATAGAAAAAAGTAACACTCAAGAAATATTTCATACAAGAATGAACCTTATATTAAATGCTATGCACACATACCTTGGCTCCAGCACGCTTCAATAGTAAATAGAAAATGTAATGAAATAGACACGTGTCTAAATGCAAAGTCTAAATCATTTTTAGCATTTACAATCAACATTTTACTATTGTGTTAGAAATATATATACAGTGAGTCAAACAAGGAGATAAATGCTACAGATATTTAAACTATGCACTTCAGCCAACCTACAGAAAATACAGGTTAGTAGTTCACTCAGATTGCCACAAGAATAGCAACTCTGAGGGCTTCTGGGCTCTGCTTTCTTGAGCAAAGTCCAGGGCCACTTATATGTCCACTGCAACAGAAATTCCTTATTGTTAAATCTATACACCAAAAACAAAGAAGAATGTTAACCAACAATGTAAACTTTAAAAGGAGTAACTTACCGTCCCTCCCCGGCAACGGCGCCAAAATTTGATTGAGGTTTTACCTACACAAAAATACAAAATTTCATAACTTTATAATAGGTAGTGCAAGTACTCAATTCTACTACAATAGCAAGTGGCTATACGGATCGTGATCCACAAGGAGGGACTAGCGATGGAAGCTTTTTTAGCAAGTTTTTTTTTTTTAGGTTACAAAGAATAGTTAAAATTCTTCTTTTAGTTCTTAAAAAGAAAAGAGAAAAATGGAGTTAAAGTTAAGTTGGAAAGAAAGTGGTAGATAAAGAAGGTGGAGAAATGGAAGTGGATATGTACAAAGAAATGAAAAAGAGTGAAAGAAATTTGAAAGATTGTGGTGTTGGTAATTTACACTAAAATTAAAAGAAAAGAAAACCTAAAAGAAAAACTTATCTCCTTTAGTTTATGACTTACCTGGAACCCTTGCATGTTTTACCTTGCTTCGGAGGCGATCAACGTATAACCCATAAGATCGAGCTCAGTCCTCATTCGCATTACATCATCAAGATGAACAAGAATGAAATGATACGGAATCTTGAGGAGGAGAACATCATCATGAAATATCGGTGGCACTCACACAAACATGGCTATACTGATGCTGCTAGATTAACTTGGATGCTCATCATAACCAAAAGAGGAAAAGTAGAAAGAAGAAGAAGAAAACAAAAGTAAAGACGAACATAAAAAAAATACCTTTTATTGCTTGCAGAAACGATGGAAGAAAAGAGGAGGGTACATCGGTGTCACTCTCAACATAAGCCTCTCTCTAACTTATATGAATCCCAGTCTAACCTATGCTTACAAAGAAATAAAAATTACATAAAAAGAAAATAAAAACTTACACTAAAAAGAATGAAAAACTGGACTAAATTCTGTCTCTGCATGGTCGTCCACCCTTACGCTCTGAAAAACCCACTATTTATAGGCAAAACCCAATGTAGGAAAGCGTATGAAGATATGGGGAGCAAACGTTCCCCCTAACTCTCTAACAAAGCCACAGAAACACGGTAAAAGCCACATTTTTGTGGCCTTGCTGTGGCCAGGTTGCCACAGCCGAGGAGTGGAGCAGCCAGGTTTCGAGATATGACTTTATCTTCAGCTGGATTTTAGTTTTATCTCCGGAATTGTGATGAAACGGCTGTTAATCTTTGGCCTCAACCGATTGATTTATAGGGATTTGCTCTAACTGGTTTTCAACCGGTCTGAACCGACCTGATCTGCCCTTATTTACTAGCATTGAATTAATTCTGATTTAAATCAGAATTTGATGGGCTTTTGGGCTCGTTTCTCTTCCCTCTCCTTTAGGAATGGGCCTGCAAATAAATTTGACAATAATTAGAAAGAAGCAGAGTTTATTCTATAATAAGCATGATGATATGATAATGAATGTGCAATATTAGCAACTGATCAGGAATGCATCTCCTAATGATTTGGTCAGAACAGTTCTTGAAAAGATACAGTTTCTCCCAAAATAAATACTAGACTTGAGATAAGAACCGGTAGATATCCTATTTAGACCACTGAGATGGAGTTTAGTTTATGACTAAGTTGTTCACTATGTCAGCAAACTAAGATTCCTTGAAGGCAACTAAAAGTTGTTTATCAGGAAAATCATCATTGATGGGAATTCATTGCATGGAGAATTTGGTATACGCGAGAGATGGTCTTCAACAACGTTTTCTATGTGTTTCTTATCTTGAATCTCGAGATCGAATTCTTGAAGAAGCAAGATCCAATGAATTACTTAGGCTTTGGCACCCTTCTTCATCATAAGATATCTCAACGCAGAATAATCGGTGAAAATGGTGGCTTTGGACCCAAGTAGGAAGGGATGAAATTTCTCTAACGCAAATACCACCGTCAATAATTCCTCCTCGGTTGTACTGTAATGCAATTGCGCATGATTTAATGTCCTACTTAAGTAATAAATCACGTTCTGCTTGTTATCAATGCATTGTCCTAATACAACACATATATAAAAATCTGAAGCGCCGCACATGATTTCAAACGGATTTGATCAATCCTGTGCAGAAATAATTGGTGCAGAATTAAGCTCATTTTTTAGTTTCTCCAAAGCATTAAGACATCCACTATAAAAAGTGAAAGGCACGTCCTTAGCTAACAGATTAGTTAAGGGTCTTGCAATTTTGCTAAAGTTTTTAATGAACCTATGATAAAAACCAGTGTGTCTTAAGAAGGATTGAATATCTTTGATACATTTTAGTTTAGAGAGCTTAGCTATGACCTTAATTTTGGCTTTATACGCTTCAATTCTATTCTATAAAATTTCATGACCCAAGACAATTCTATGCCTTACCATGAAGTGGATTTTTTCTCAATTCAATGTCAGATTTTTCTCGATACAACGTTGGAGGACAAGTTCAAGATGGTGAAGACATTGATCGAATGAATCTCCATAAATGAAAAAATCATCGATGAATATTTCTAAGAATCATTCTACCTGTCAGAGAAAAGACTCAACATGCAACATTGAAATGTTGCTGGGGCATTGCATGAGCCAAAAGGCATTCGGCAATAAACAAATGTCCCAAATGAACATGTGAACGTGGTCTTCTCTTGATCCTCTGGAGCTATGTGAATCTGATTGTACCTCAAGTAACTGTCCAAGAAATAGTAATACTCATGATCCGCTAATCGTTCAAGCATTTGATCAATGAAGGGAAGTAAAAAGTGATCCTTATGAGTTGCAGCATTTAACTTCCTATAGTCAATGCAAAGTCGAATTTTCATGGGAAGTCGAGTTTGAGTCAACTCTTTATTCTCATTTTCCACTACGGTGAAATCGGATTTCTTTGAAACTACATGGACAGGACTAACCTATTAGCCATCGAAAATGGGATAAATTATCCTATTGTCTAGAAGTTTCAGAATTTTAGTACGAACAACCTCTTGCATTATAAGGTTTAACCTATGTTGTGAGTCTCTCTTTGTGTCGCTTTTTCATTCTGATGAATTTGATGTTGAACTATGGCTAGACTCAAACCCATGATGTCGTTCATGGTCTAACCAATGGTTTCTTTATTTTTTTTAGAACTGACATAAGACTTTCTTCATGCCCGACAGTCAAATGTAACGCTATGATGACTGGTAGAGGCTCTTGTTTGTCTAAATAGACGTACTTGAAATGATTGGGCAAAGCTTTCAATTCTACAAAAGAGGAAAGCTCAATTAAAGAAGAAGTCAAGTTTGTTGGCTCCAAATTTGGTGAGACAGGGCTTTATGTCCAACTCACAGCAGACTCGACAATCTAACCAAGATCAAAATTCATAGACCGTAATTCAACCTCACTTTCAGTTTCTAGCTCCAATTCCTCCTATGGTCACTTATTATGTTCTCAGTGAGGTTGACTTCAAAAGTTTGATCGTCTGCATCTCAGGGTTATTTTTCTAGGTTGAAAACATTAACTTCTCTAGTTATGTCTCCACAGGTTAACCTCATGGATCCATTCCTACAGTTGATAATTGCATTGACAGTTTTAAGGAACAGATGTTGTAGGATAACAAGAGATTGAGACTGAGGATTGCACACAGATTGTTTCTCAAGAACTATGAAATCAACAGGGTAGATAAACTCCCTGACCTAGATAAGAACATCATTAATGTCCCCCTTCAGAACGTTCACTGACTAATCAACCAATTAGATGGTGACTCGGGTTGGATTAAGCTCGCCCAGTCTGAGTTATTGATAAACTGAGAAGAGGAGCAAGTTGATGCTTGCTCCCAAATCAAGGAATGCCCGACTAATTTCGGCATGTCCTATAGTGCATGCAATGGTAGGATAACCCTGATCCTTATACCTGATAAGGATTGAACCCAACAGTAGCTCACTAATGTTAGTGGCTAAAAAGACCTTCTTGGGTATATTAGTCTTTCTCTTCTTAGTGCACATGTCCTTACGAAATTTTACATATGATGGGGCCTTGTTGGGTAGCATCAAGGAGTGGACATTAATCTTCATTTGATTAAAAATCTCATTTTTCTTGTCCATGTGTTCATTTTGTTTGTGTTCTTAAGCCTATTTAGAAATGATACTATAGGCTTGTGCACCTGATCGGCTAACTTGTCTTTATCAAACTTGTCGGATTTGGATAGAGTTAGCTAGAAGAGATGGATGCTTGTGTTTGGTTGTGCTGGATGAGATTGGGTAGCATCGATACTTTATTATCAACTTTCTTACTTGACCTCAATGTATGAATAACATTACATTGATTAAACTATTGATCCTCAACCAGATGAACTTAGTTAGAATTTCTTGGTTTCGTTAATGGTTGACTAGGCAAAGTACCCTTGGTTCTCTCACTTTGTGAATTAGTTAGTTGACTCATTTGAACCTCAAACCTTGTTATGGTTTATCTGTGGTTATTCTGTATTATTTGTATAAGAGACATTCAGTTTTTCATAAACCTTTCTATGTTTTTAGATCGTACATGTACATTGCATATTTAATATCACATGTGTATATTGCTTCATTTATTTAAAAAAAATTCTGCTTTTTAATGTATTTTTATGTTTAGTGGTATGCAGTGTAATTAACGATGAAAAGAGAGAGATTGCCAGATTTATCCAATTAAATCCAAAAAATTCAAAAGATCAAGCAAATCAAGAGGATATATTCAAATCTAAAGCTTTTAAAAGCCATCTTATCTGAACGCCAAATATATCAGATGAGATAATACCAATCAAAATTCAAAGGAAAAAAATTTTTTTTTTGAAAACTCAATTGGTTTCACTGAAGATAAATCTGTATCTCATCAATTCTAGAAGACAAATTGAAAATCCAAGAGGATAAATGGATAGAGAGAATATCAATGGATGAGATAAATCAATCATATTTGGAGATAAGTAGGAAATCCAAGTAAATTCAGAGTTCTAAATCAATTTAGACTCAGATTCCGACTGAATACATTTTACTATTTTTATCATAACTTCCGTGACCAAAAATAATTCAAGATGATCCAAAAAGAAGACTTAAAGGGTTGTAATTCTTATATTGATCACTCTTTCTAATTCTATCATTTGATAAGTCATATTCAGCAATTAATACACCAACAAGTTATAGATCAGAATTGAATTTTCATATAAAATTCTGGATAAATCAAATCAAGTTTGGAGATAAGGGGAGGACTCAAATTCAGAAATAACTAGCTCTCCTATCTTCGTATGCTTCCTATCCTTCTGTTTTTCTTCTATAAATATCCTCATACCTCAAAAGCAGAAAGGGCATAACCTCAGAGAGAGCTTTAGGTTATTTTAGTTTAGGTTTTTTTTCCTTTTCAATATAATTTTTATTTTCTTTTAGGTTAGAAAGACTTCCATGATTAAAAGAGAGGAAGAATTATTATAGAGTGACACTATTATAATCTTTTCTCAAGAAATTTATATTGATTGTGACAATCAGTGGAGATTTTCTACTTTTTTTCATCGTACTCAATCTGGCGAAGCACCGCATTCAATGTATTTCTTTCTACTATTTTGCTTTACATTACTTTGTATCGAATCATGATATGTTTAATCTCCAATAGAGGTAAGTCTTCTTCTTTTATCTCTTTTTATTTTCTTTCTTAGATTAATCTAATAATTCTCAAATCCAACCTTTTTTATCTTTTTTCCCATAGACTCATTTTTTCCTTCTTTAACAATAAACCCATCTTCTTCTTTAGATTCCTTTTAACTTAGATTAGATTAACTATTTTTATTTTTTTTATAAAACTGAGAAGATAAATATTAACTAGTTCTGGTAAATTAAAAGAAGAAACATACTTAATTGCTTCCATCGCTGTCCCTCCCTGTGGATCATGACCTGCATAACCACTTGTTATAGCGGTAGCATTAAGGACCTAGCACTTCTCTAAACGCGGGACAGGTTTGGCTTAATCAAAATTTTGGCTCTGTTACCGGGGAGGGACGGTAAGTTTTTTCTTTTTAATTTATTTTAATGATTTAATTCTTTTTCTTCTCTGTTTTGATGTATAGTGGCTAATTTCAGGAAACTAGAAGCTGCAGTGGATATATTGCTACTATGTGCCTCTGTCCAAGAAGGCAGAGCAACAGAGCCCATAACTGTGATGAACTACTAACTGTAGTTTCATGCAAGTTACTTGAATTTTAGAGAATTAACTCTTTGAAGTTATTAGTTTATCTGTTTAACTCACTCTACATGTTTCTAACCTCAATAGTAACATTGTTGCTTTGTAAATACTAAAAAATGTTTAGACTCTTACATCTTAGGGCACGTGTCTAATTCATTCATCTTTTACATTACTGTTAAAGTGTGCTGGAGCAAAGGTATGTATGCATTGCATATAGCTTAGAAAATATATTTTAAGTAATTCATGTTGCTTGAGTATTACCTATTGCCTTATACTTGTACACTTCACCAAAAGATTAAGGCCATATCGTTAAACAACATAAGGTGGGGAAGTCATTACCCTTCCTTAGCCCAGAAATCATCTCCTCACTCACTAACCCAACCTAATTTAAAATTAAGTAGATGTTAGCCTTAGGGACATCTCGGACTCAAATAGGGATTGTCCTAAGAGGGAAGTTATTAGAAGATGACTCTTGCCAAATCGGTATCGAAGATTGGGGATTGAGGGGCAAAACCCCGAAGGCAGGTGGTTTGGCATAATTAGGCCCGTCGCTTTAAACGCGCATACCTTCCACCAATCTTGCCCCTACCTGGCCGATTAACTTATGGTCAGGTTTTGTAATATACCTCCTGTGGATAATCAACAGTTAGGAGTCATTTAGGTGTAAGCACTACCCTAATTTAAGCTAGATTTTTTTGCTTTTTTGTTATTTGTTTGTTTTTGTTTATGATATCTTTGTAATATGAATTACAATTATTATTTTTTCAATGCATATAGTGATCCATACTTCACCCCAACCCTTTCAATTTGGATATTACCAACCAGGCATTACATAACTTTAACCAATCAAGTATGCCAGATTGGTCTTGTCCGAATTAATATATGCCCCAATCCTAGTATTATGAACAAGAATGGGATAATCATCACCACTCTTCACCGAGTCAGTAGGGGATACAACTCCCCGAGTCTTACTATCAATAACTTTACCAACAAATAGCTTCATATACTCCATACCAAGACCAACTAATAGAAGAAAAATCCCTTTTAGAAAAGAGTTTAGAAGTCTTCCTTGAGTCACACGACAAATACAAATTCAATTAAACTTAATTCTCCCAAACAATTCCCAAATTCAAGATCCCTACTCCAATTTTCAAGTCACACCACAACAAGAAGAACCTGTTGACTTAGAAAAGAGTATAGAATTCATGATTCAATCACAAAATGATTATACTCAATCCCAAACGGATGTCTCCAATCTATCAATATGCTAGAAGCTAACACAATTAATGAAAAGAATGAGGAAACTTTACCTAACACATTTTCGACCATTCCTGATGCTCCTAGCCATTTTGACTAAGAACCATGATATCTTGAAAATTTTAATCAAGATTCAATTTCACCATAAAATTTTAAACTTGATCAATATCAACCTATTGACAAATTGGCAAGTTTTTATTTCAATGAGATTGAAATTGAAGATGAATGTGACATTGATTCCAATGTGATTGAGTTTAACTTTTTGAATCTATGCTGACTCCAGTATCCTTACCCAATTTGGACCCGATTCTGAAGCCAACACTGATTCCTATCCCTACAGAGCTTGAACATGAACCACCTATTTTGGATAGTTAAAATCCATTGTTGGGAAATGAATTTGAATTCAATTCTATGATTTGGACCAAACTCTTGAACCAACTCTAGCTCTTAAACTTAAACTTTATTTGAGTTTTATTTTCGAGTCAGTATCGTTTCCCATTTCCTTCATTGTTGAGCCCAAATCATCCATTCTACAATCACATTCCATTGTTCGACCAAGATTTAGATTAACATGACTCTGTGATGATATCTCAAGATTGGTCATATAACCGGAAAAATTTTCATGTTAGGATCTTGCATGATCCTATTCATATTGGAGAGTACAAAAATGTTAATAGGAAAGAGGTCATGAATGGTGGGTTCCATGAAAATTCACAATATCTAGATTGGGTAGAAACGCTTGGCCCAATGAGATCACCACCGGAACCACCACCTTGAGGTAACAATTTTCCTTCCCTTTATCCTTTTTCATGTATTATTGCATTTCATTCATACATTGAGGACAATGCATGAGTTAGGTGTAGGGAGGGTTTACTAACATACTAACTTTACTAATTAAAAAAAAATCCTCTCTTTAATTATTTTAAAAATAAAAATAAGACTTTGACTTATTTTTGTAAGAAGTTAAGTTAATTTTAAGGAATAATAGGATTATAATTAGAATTTCTTATACTTGGTTCAAATGAAAATATTTGTTTGATTTCTAGGGTTAGAAAGAAAAATTAAAAAAGTAATATAGTTTTGATTTTTACCTTGATGAAATATGCACTTTATACACTTACACACTTAGGGTTCAAAAACAAAGATTCTTATGCCTTATTAAAAAAAGAAAAAATTTATTTATTAAAAAAATTCTCTAATTAAGCTGGGTATTTGTACCTCATAAAGCATAAGTATTCACGCGTAAAAGAGGGTCATATAAATAAAATCTTTTATTTTGTGGCCTTATTTGCTCGAGTCCTAAGTCCTTGGGGTGTTTTCTCACTCAGTGCCCTAAAAACGTTTGGTTTGGGAGTCACTGACTAAGGCTCGTTACATGGGCAACTTAGAAAGCCTAACAGAGCTAAAGAATATTAACGCCATAAATGAAAGAAATTAATAGTAATAAGACATATGAGTTAGAGTTGGAGAATTCTGAGTCAAATTTTCACAGTCATAAGGTGCATATGACTTAGGGTAAAAAATAAACTAGATGAAAAATACAATTTTAATTCTTACCTTGATTGAAAATAATCCTATGCCTTATAGATTACTTGAATTTTTATATTAATACTTCAAATATTTTTCCCCTCAAAATGCGTTTTCAAAAATACAACACTTTATTTATTTTTCTTTATGGATTTTGTGGGTGTAATCCATTGAAAATCCTCAAAAAACAAAACTTGTCCTCTAGGGATAATGTACAGGTTTAACTGCTTGCTGCATGTGCTAAGTGCAATCATGATTCCTACAAAAGTGAGTAACGCTAGGTTGGTTTTATTTTTTATTTTGCTAGAGGATGAGTAAAAGATAAGTGTCGGGGTGTGATCGTACATGTACATTACATTTTAATATCACATGTGTCATATTCCTTCATTTATTTAAAAAAATTCTTCTTTTAATATATTTTTCATGTTTAGTGCCATGTAGTGTAATTAACAAAGAAAGAGAGCGATTCCAAATTTATCCAATTAAATCAAAGATCAAGCAAATCAAGATGATCTATTCAAATTCAAAGATTCTATAAGCCATCTTATCTGAAGACATGATATATCAAATGAGATAATACCAATCAAAATTCAAAAGAAAAAATAAAATTTTGAAAGCCCAATCGATTTCGCTGAAGGTAAACGGATATCTCATCAATTGTAGAAGACAAATTGAAAATCTAAGAGAATAAATGGATAGAGAGAAGATCAATGGATGAGATGAATCAATCATATTTAGAGATAAGTAAGAAATCCAAGTAAATTTGGAGTTCTAAATCAATTTAGATTCAGATTGAACATATTTTAATATTTTAATTATAACTTTCGTTATTGAAACTAAATCTAATGATTTAAGATGATCAAGAAAGAAGACTTAAAGGGCTATAATTTTTATGTTAATTACTAATATAAATTTTATCATTTGATAAGTCATATTCAGTAATCAATATGCCAATAAGCTGCAAATCAGAATTAAATTTTCACATAAATTTCTGGATAAATCAAATGAAGTTTGAAGATATGGAAAGGATTCAAATTCAGAAATAGCCAGCTTTTTTCTATCCTTCTATTTTTCTCCTATAAATAACCACATATCTCGAAGGCCGAAATGGCACCATCTCAAAGAGAGCTTTAGGTTAGTTTAGTTTAGCTTTCTCTTTATTTTTCAATGTAATTTTTATTTTCTTTTAGGTTAGAGTGTTTCATGATTAAAAGAGAGAAAGAATTATTGTAGAGTGACACTATTATAAACCTTTCTCAAAAAACTTATATTGAAGGTGACAATCAATGGAGGTTTTTCACTTTTCTTTTTCGTACACAATCTGGCCAAGCACCGCATTCAATGTATTTCTTTCTACTAATTTGCTTTACATTACTTTACATCGAATCATGGTATGTTTAATCTCCAATGGAGGTAAGTCTTTTTCTTTTATCTCTTTTTATTTTTCTTCTTATATTAATCTAATAATTCCCAAATCTAACTCAAAAAAACCCATCTTCTTCTTTAGATTCCTTTTAACTTAGATTAGATTAACTATTTTTATTTTCTTTTTTATAAAACTGAGAATATGAATATTAACTAGTTTTGGTAAATTAAAGGAAAAACTTACTTAATTGCTTCCATCGCTGTCCCTCCCTGTGGATCATGACCCGCATAACCACTTGCTATAGTGGTAGCGTTGAAGACCTAGCACTTCTCTAAACTCTTTTTATTTTTCTTCTTAGATTAATCTAACAATTCTCAAATCCAACTCTTTTTATCTCTTTTCCTTCGGCTCATTTTTTTCCTTCTTTAACAATAAACCCATCTTCTTCTTTAGATTCCTTTTAACTTAGATTAGATTAACTATTTTTATTTTCTTTTTTTATAAAACTGAGAATATGAATATTAACTAGTTTTGGTAAATTAAAAGAAGAAACTTACTTAATTGCTTTCATCGCTGTCCCTCCCTGTGGATCATGACCCGCATAACCACTTGCTATAACGGTAGCATTGAGGACCTAGCACTTCTCTAAACTCTTTTTATTTTCTTCTTAGATTAATCTAACAATTCTCAAATCCAACTCTTTTTATCTCTTTTTCCTTAGGCTCATTTTTTTCCTTCTTTAACAATAACCCATCTTCTTCTTTAGATTCCTTTTAACTTAGATTAGATTAACTATTTTTATTTTCTTTTTTATAAAACTGAGAATATGAATATTAACTAGTTTTGGCAAATTAAAAGAAGAAACTTACTTAATTGCTTCCATCGCTGTCCCTCCCTGTGGATCACGACCCGCATAACCACTTACTATAGCGGCAGCGTTGAGGACCTAGCACTTCTCTAAACGTGATATTTTTCTGTGCAAGTTTGGCTTAATCATTCTTCTCAAAGTTAGTCATTCTCTTCTCAAGTGGAGGACATTGGAATGAAAATTGTGGAGCTTGGTAGGAAAAATTGTGTTGATAATGAGAAAAATTAGGTTGATTATTTTGGAGTTGAAAGTGGTTTGACCTTGAGTGGTCATGATTATTTTGACTTCATGAGAATTTGAATGATTTCTTTAGTCAGGATTATACGTTTAACAGTAAGGACTGTTATTGGGCTGAGAAAAGGCCGCATTCATGAGCTCAGGCAATATTTGCTGAGCTTGAAAAACTGGATACTCCTCAAATACATGGTTCATGGCTTGATAGTAAGTACATCCCGGAGTTGAAAATTGATTCGGGCTGATTTGGATGACTAAAACTGGATTTCAGGTTTTTAAAGCTTCCAATCTCCTCATTAGGCTAGAAATTTTAGCCGGGATAGCTATAGATGATCCTATGGAATGCAGACCTCTTTTGAAGAGATAGAATTTGTGTTCCTAGACTTTTCGGGAGTCGGTTCCCATTGGATGGTTTTTTTGACTAGATCCTCAAATAAATCCTACCCTTGATTTTCATTCTTTTGAAAGAATCCCCCTTGGCACATGGTTTCTAAAAGGGTATTGTTTTCGTAGTCCACACCGTCATAAAGAATTTGACACTGTCACCACTTCTCTATGTCATGATGAGGACATTAGGCAAGGAGGCCTTTGAAACTTTCAGAGTACTCCAAAAATTTACTAATTTCTTGCTTAAACTACATGCTATTCTTCCTAATGAGAGCGATCTTGTAAATAGGATAGAGTTTCTTAAAGAAAGCCTTGACAAAATCATCCCAAGAAGTGATAGAATCGACCGATAGCCATTTCATGGTTAGGCCTTTAAGTGCAAAAGAGATGAAACGTAACCTAACCGCATCGCCTACTAAATAGTGCATACTCATCATAAGACATACTTCCTCAAATTCACTTATGAAGAAATACGTATTCTCAACTTTAGACTATTTAAACTTTAAAAGAGTGTTGATGAATTGTAGTTTCAGTTCAAAATTGTTGCCATTGGCTTCCGGGAGCCGAATGCAAGATGGAAGGGAGGTCCTTATGAGATAAAACCTCTCCTGCAATGATGTAGGTTGAACCATAAATGGATCTGATTTTGGTTCTGATTTGGGTGGTATAAGTGCTTCTAGTCAACCTAGATGTGTTTGGATCTCTCGACCACACTTGCGTACACGACTACTACCATAAAAAAGTTCACCAATCAGTTAAAAAAAAATTTAACCATGTGTATTCTAAGGTAGACTTAGACTAGATGACTCTTAACTGATTAGATTGTAGACAGGAGGTATAATGCAGAATCTGATCACAAGTTAATCAACTAGATGGGGGCAAGATTGGTGGGAGGTATCCACGCCAAAATATAATGGACCTAATTAAGCCAAACCACCAGCCTTCAAGGTTTCGTCTCTCAATGTTGGTCCCAAGATGATGTCAATTGTAGGATCTACTATACACGTCAACACTCAAACAAAGATATTAGCGTAAATATAAAGTACTTGCAATAAAGGAAAATAAATCACAGAAAAGATAAAGCAAACGCAAACACAAAGAATTATCCTGGTTCGGTCCGCGTGACCTACATCCAGTCCCCAAGCCACCCGCTTGAGATTTTCTTTTATCCTTTGACTTTGTACACCCAAAATCAACACCTTGCACACCACTTGACAAATCCCCTTTGCCAAATGTGTACAACTCTTCTTACAACTAAGAAGACCACAATACCTTATACAAACTCTCTTCAACCCGAAGACGCTCTTGTACAATGCTCCTCTTTGAGTGATTATAATTGATCCTATAAGCCTTGAATCTGTATGTGATCGTGGACATGGGCTCTTATAGGTAGACTTTCAGAAATCTTCACAATAGAGTAGGAATTGGTGAAGAAACAGAAAGTGAAAACAAGTTTTCAGAAAACCAGAATTTTGACAGAGTTTTTGTTCAGAAAACTTTTGATTTTAATTGGTGTATTTAGCCTAGATTAACATACCTATTTATAGCCGAAATCTATAGTCAGTTAGGGTAGTTATAAAGTCCATTTTGAATTTTGAAATATTGGATAACGTTGGATAAAACACCAGAAAACAGAAACTGTCCAACTGTCAGAACTGCCATTGGTCGACTTGGGGTAGGGGGTTAGTCGACTAAGTTGGGCAATTTACACTGGGTTAGTCGACTACAAAAATGTCAAGTTGACTAGGTCAAGATTAAAACACAGGACAAGTTTCTGGAAACTGAAACTAGTCGACCAGACTAAGGGGTTAGTTGACTAGGTCATTTATTAGTCGACTATATATTCTGTTAAGTCGACTAATAATGCATATTGGTCACAAAACAGAGAGTTGGTATATCTGCAGGACAAGGTTAGTCGATTAGGAAAATTGTCAAGTCGACTATACCATGTATAAGTCGACTATAAAAGGGTATAAGTCGACTAATAGGGCTTTGATATGTGTGTGTGTGTTCCAAGGCTTTTAACATACTATAAAATATTATAATACACATTAATAGAAACTCTCTTTGGGAAGTCTTGATCATGTAGAACTCTTGAATAAGCTTGTAAGATAGAGCTCCATTGAAATGGCTTTACAAATGTATCATCAAAAGCAAGTTCCAACATTCTCCCCCTTTTTGATGATGACACTTTGTGTGTATGAATACTCACCCTACAGAAAATATATATGTTCTCCCTCTACAGAAAATATGTGCTCCCCTGTAGAAAACATGTTATAACAGATATAGAAAAAACATGTGTTCTCTCCTTGCAACAAATATATCATAACATATATATATATATATATATATATATATATATATATATATATATATATATATATTATATATATATATATATATATATATATATATATATATATATATATATATATAGACTTGTATCCTTTCAAAAGATTTGATCCCGATCCTTCCCACTCAAATTCAACCCTCCAACATTCGAATACAAGATCCACTCCATTGAAGTTGATCTATACTATTTCAAGTATCTATAAACCAAAAAAAAAGTGTTTTAAATACTTTTTGCCCATCCATCAAGCGACGCAAATGGACGGCCGAAAGTAGTGAGTTGGTTAGATTTATGTCTTTAGACATACAAATTCTCAATCCGACCATTTCATTATGATCTAAACATTTAAAAACCCCTATAAACTAATTTTGTTAGATTTCAAATGTTCTACACCGTTAAACTAACCAACTCACTATTTAGGCCGTCCGTTTTTCCCTACTTGATGGATGGGCAAAAAGTATTTAAAACACTTGATTTTTGTTTTATAGATACTTGAAATAGTATAGATCAACTTCAACGGAGTGGATCTTGTATTCGAATGTTGGAGGGTTGAATTTGAGTGGGAAGGATCCGGGATCAAATCCTTTTGAAAGGATACAAGTCTATATATATATATATATATATATATATATATATATATATATATATATATATATATATATATATATATATATATAGACTTGTATCCTTTCAAAAGGATTTGATCCCGGATCCTTCCCACTCAAATTCAACCCTCCAACATTCGAATACAAGATCCACTCCGTTGAAGTTGATCTATACTATTTCAAGTATCTATAAACCAAAAATCAAGTGTTTTAAATACTTTTTGCCCATCCATCAAGCGACGCAAAATGGACGGCCGAAAGTAGTGAGTTGGTTAGATCTATGTCTTTAGACATACAAATTCTCGATCCGGCCATTCATTATGATCTAAACATTAAAAACCCCTATAAACTAATTTTGATTAGATTTCAAATGTTCTACACCGTTAAACTAACCACTCACTATTTAGGCCGTCCGTTTTTCTCCAACTTGATGGATGGGCAAAAAGTATTTAAAACACTTGATTTTTGGTTTATAGATACTTGAAATAGTATAGATCAACTTCAACGGAGTGGATCTTGTATTCGAATGTTGGAGGGTTGAATTTGAGTGGGAAGGATCCGGGATCAAATCCTTTTGAAAGGATACAAGTCTATCTCTATATATAATATATATATATAATAATATATATATTATATATATATATATATATGTATATATATGATAAATGTTCTTCTATATGGTACCTGAAAGATAGACATTAGAATAGTACCAATAATATGATCAAAGCATTAACCTTTAGGAGACCAAACCCAATTTGAATTTGGTTTCAATCTGTTAGTATACACATAATTGCATGAATTACATATATCATGTATGTATGATGCACTATAAGTATTTTTATGAACAATGCTTAAGTTTTAAGGAACCCATATGAACTTGTTCTTAATTCTTTTTGAAATAATATCAGTATTTCTTTTCACAAAGAATTATATGGATTACTATCATATGTAGAATTTTCAAAAAATCCAAGACCATAATGATTATGTGACATCTTTTGGTATGATAACAAATCATTTAACTTCTTTTTCTTGATTAAATTTAGTCACATTTTTCAAAATCTCTTCATACTTCATTTTGAAAATTGATGTCTTTATCTAATACAGAAATTCTTTCATTTAAAGACATAGTTTCTCTTTTCATTAAAACATTATTTTGTAATAAATTCTCATTTTCTTTTTTTAATGATGATATTACTTTTTCAAAATCATCTTTTTGAGAATTTATAGAAGAAATTTGAGAAGCATAACAGAATTTTCTTTGAAAAGATTTTCATTTTCCTTGTCAAAACTTTATTCTTTATCTTTTCGTTCTTAAAATCATTGTATAATTCTTGAAATGTATCTAAGAGTTAAAAAAATTGTACCTCATCTTCTTTTAGAGTCATGTAACAGATGTTGGCATGTTCAGTGGCTTCTTCTTCGTCAGAGGAAGATGAATCACTATTTTCCCATGATGCTTGGTAGTCTTTCTTCTTTCTGAACTTTTTGCTCTTGAATTTATCTTTGTTTTTGAGCAATGGGTAATCCTTCCTCATATGACCTGTTTTATTACAATTAAAATATTTAAACTAACCTTACTTCAAGAACTTTCTGAATTTTCTTGAAAGCATTGCCATCTCCTCTTCATCATTATCTGAATTGTCCGTGTCTGAGGATGCATGGAAGACAAGTTCTTTCTTCTTTGAGAGAGATTGTTGTTCATTCTTCTTTCTGTCTTCGAGTTGCACTTCATATGTCATTAGATTACCATAAGGTTTTCTAACGACATTGTTGAGAGATCATTTGCTTCTTCTATTGCAGTTGTCTTCTTCTCCTAATTTGGTGTGAGTGCACGAAGGATCTTGCGAACTTTTTCGACTTGGGTGTATTTCTTTCCAAGGAATGCTAAGGAATTTGTTATGTCTGTGAACCTTGTAACCATTTCTGAGATGGTTTCATTCTCCTTCATTTTGAAAAGTTCAAACTTGTGGAAAAGAATAGAAATTTTAGATTCTTTAACCTTATTTGTACCTTCATGTATTACCTGTAGGGTGTGCCATATTTGATTTACAGAAGTGGCTGTTAACACACGGTTGAATTCTTCTTTGGTTAAGACACAGAATAAAGCATTCATCGCTTTGGCATCAAGGTTCATATTCTTCTTTTGTTCATCACTCCGCGGTGTGTAGTTGGTTGTTGGCTTGGTGCACGGTGCTTCTGCTATGTTCCATAGTTCATAGTTGAGCGATTACAAGTAGATCTTCATTCTACACTTTCAGTAGTTGTAGTTGGATCCGTCAAATAGCGGTGGACGTTGTGTAGAATGTCCTTCTTTGAATTGTGACGAAAGAAACCCCGTTGCCATCCTTGTATGGTTGTTAACTGGGTATGCAGGGCTCTGATATCAATTGTTGGTCCCGAGATGATGTCAATTGTAGGATCTACTATACACGTCAACACTCAAATAAAGATATTAGCGTAAATATAAAGTAGTTGCAATAAAGGAAAATAAATCACAGAAAAGACAAAGCAAACGCAAACACAAAGATTTATCCTGGTTCGGTCCTCGTGACCTACATCCAGTCCCCAAGCCACCCGCTTGAGATTTTCCTTTATCCTTTGACTTTGTATACCCAAATCAACACTTTGCACATCACTTGACAAATCCCCTTTGCCAAATGTGTACAACTCTTCTTACAACCAAGAAGACCGCAACACCTTGTACAAACTCTCTTCAACCCGAAGACGCTCTTGTACAATACTCCTCTTTGAGTAATTGCAATTGATCCTATAAGCCTTGATTCTGTATGTGATCGTGGACATGGGCTCTTATAGGTGGACTTTCAGAAATCTTCACAATAGAGTAGGAATTGGTGAAGAAACAGAAAGTGGAAATAAGTTTTCAGAAAACCAGAATTTTGACAGAGTTTTTGTTCAGAAAACTTTTGATTTTATTTGTGTATTTAGCCTAGAATAACATACCTATTTATAGCTAAAATCCATAGTCAGTTAGGGTCGTTATCAGGTCCATTTTGAATTTTGAAACGTTGGATAACATTGAATAAAACATCAGAAAACAGAAACTGTCCAACAGTCAGAAACTGCCATTGGTCGACTTTGGGGTGGGGGTTAGTCGACTAGGTTAGGTAATTTACACTGGGTTAGTCGACTACAAAAGATGTCAAGTCGACTAGGTCAAGATTAAAACACAGGACAAGTTTCTTGAAACTGAAACTAGTCAACCAGACTAAGAGGTTAGTCGACTAGGTCATTTATTAATCGACTATATATTCTATTAAGTCGACTAATAATGCATATTGGTCACAAAACAGAGAGTTGGTATATTTGCAGGACAAAGGTTAGTCGACTAAGGAAATTGTCAAGTCGACTATACCATGTATAAGTCGACTATAAAAGGGTATAAGTCGACTAATAGGGCTATGATGTGTGTGCGTGTTTTAAGACTTTTAACATACTATAAAACATTACAATACACATCAACAACATCTCTCTTTGGTAAGTCTTGATCATGTAGAACTCTTGAATAAGCTTGTAAGCTAGAGCTCCATTGAAATGGCTTCCACAAATGTATCATCAAAAGCAAGTTCCAACACTCAATCCTTGTCCTTTAACACCGATTTGGCAAGAGTCAAATTATAATAACTTTCCCCTTAGGGCAACCTCCTAGTGAGTTCGAGATGTCAACCTCCTAGTGAGTTCGAGATGTCCCTAGTCCAACGTCTATCAGATTTTAAGTTAGGCTCAGGTTGTGCGTGCTTGGAGATGATTTGTGGGCTAAGAAAGGATAATGACTCCCCCACCTTATCTTTTGTTAGTTTTGCCCTTAAGATTTGTTTGTGCAAGTGTGCATGATATAGCAAAAGTAACACTCAATAAGTACATAAATCACCCAAGAATGTTCCTAAGCTAGATACTATGCAAATATACCTTGTCTCTAGCTTTCTTTAATAGTAATTGAAAAGAAAACGTAATTAGACAAATGTCGAGGAATGCAAGTCTAAATGTTTTTTTGCAATTTTAATCAACCGATTACTGTTGGATTAAAACTGGATGATGAAATAATCAAATATCTAAAACTAGCAATTTAAGAAAGCTTATTTTGCTATGTCCTGCAAAAAAAAGTTTTCAATAATCTTACAAAATTGCCGCATTTGCATGATAAAATATGCGTTTTTGCAGCAACAACTCTTGCAATCCTATGCCCTACGTTCTAAAGCAGGGGCACAGGATAACAAGTCTTCTTCTGCAATACTTGAATTCTTAACCTGATTTCCTTAACCCTGAAACAGAACACTAAACTTGTCAAGACAAAAAGAATACTGTTCCCTCCCCGGCAACAGTGCAAACAGTTGATGCAAAATTAATTTATCGTGTAGATTAGGGCTAACGGGTCATGTTTATGAGGAGAGATACGATGCAAACATATCGGTATTTTGAGAAAAATAAGTTTTAGTGTTAATATTTTTTGATGAAAAGATGATGGAGTGTAGAGATGTGATTCAAAGAGAAATTGAAGATTTAGAATAGGTTTTGTAAAGATGATTTTTAGAGGACTTTGAGACTGATGTTTGTTTGTATTTAATAAAAAAGAAATCCAGCCTCACTATCTTATTACTCAATGATATATTCTTTCCTTGAAAATCTTAGTGCCTCAACTCGATCGTAGGCAAAAACTTTATCCTGAATTTTGAAAGTTTAAGTAAAGCAAATAAGATATTTGTAAGAAGAAGTTAACTCCTTTTTAAAAATCTCTCTTGAACTGAATATTAAATCATCAATTTTGTTTTCCAAGAATGAAGTAAAAACAAGTTCAAGTATAATTTTAAAATGAAGTAGAGAAATCTAAACCCATCATCATGTGCCTTCAAGAACACTTACAAAGAAGCAGTGTTCTAAATATCCCCGATATAACCCGATATTGCGCCGATATTGCGTTTACGCACCTAGCCGCAATGATTTTGCACATCCAAACCGATATAGCGATTTTCACCCAAATCGCCGATAAATCGGCATGGACCCGATATATCGGCCGCAATTTCGGCGATTTTGGATCCGATATAGCGTTTTACCCTCAATTTCTAGGTTAGGTATTTGGGTAATTCGAGCGATGTGGCATTTGTAAAGATTCTACACTTGGATAGTGATTATGCATTTATAAGCTTAATGCAAGTTATCGAGTTAAGTATATGTTAAACATATAAGTATGATGTTTTATGTAGCTTTATATAATTTATGAATATATGTCTTATTGAGATGCAATTTAAAAAGAAGATATGTATATTTACAGTCCGATTTTGACATCCGATTTTTGAAAATATCCCCGATATGTCCCCGATATATCCCCATTCCCGATAAATTTTCCCGGCCGATATAGCCGCTGTGGCCGCCATTTAGAACACTGCAAAGAAGTAAGGCTTAGTTTAAGGCATCCATATGATTCTTTGGGTTCTTTGCACAAAAAACTTTCAAAACAAAGAAGGATAGAAGAGAGATAATAGTGATCCCAAAAAATTGACTTAGCTGCTCATACTAGTTGTAAAGCAAAACATAGAATTGAAATATAACATACCAGCAATTTCGAGAAGAATTGGATAAACAAGGTGAATCTCCTTTGATGTCACTTCAACGATAAATTACACACTCTTTTTCTCTCTCTTGTTACTGGACTAAACTAAAAGTAAAGAATTGAGATACAACTTCTTAAAACTATCTAACAATGATTCTAAACCCTAAAAATAAAGTAAGAATTTAATCCTAGTTTTTGTCATGTTAAACTCCAGAAAATGCAGTATTTATAGCTAAAAAGGGAGTAGGGAGAGCGTCTGAAGATAGGGACCAAATCGCGGGATAAACAGAAATGATCTTCTGATAAGGTTGGAGATAAGGTTAGAGATATAGACCTAATCACTTGTCCAATAGAAAAGATCTTCTGATAATATCTCTTTTGGATCTTTGAATTCTTATAATATCCCTTTGATTTTTCAGGCTAATCAAATTAATTCTTCTAAATCTGATTTTAACTGTATTTTATTTAGCTTTATCTTCAATTTACCAAATAGATTGAATTAAATAAGAATTTATTTGGCTTTTATTTGGTCTTATCTTATCCCCTTTATTAAGACAAACCTACAAAAGAAGACATTAAGACAAGAAATTAGCAGAAATTTAGCAATAAACATGCAATAAACGTGTACAATGACACCCCCACACATTTGTTGCTTATCCTCAAGCAAAGACTCAAAAGACTAAGAAATTATTAGGCCACTTTCGTAGGTTACATGATTGCACTGACCATGTACAACAAGTCTTTAAACATCTCAGTTATCCTAGAGGACGAGTTTTATCTCATGAGGGTTTTCAATGGATTACACCCACAAAATAAAATAAAAAACAGAGAAACAAAGTGTTATTATTTTAAAAACACATTTTGAAAAAACGAGAAAATATTTGAAGTATTGTAAAAATTCAAGTAATATATAAGTTATCGAAAAATCAAAGTTTTCATTCCTATACTTAGTCTCTATTCAAAAGTTGTTATTAATCAAAGTAAAGAGTCAAACTGTATTTCTCATCTAATCTATTATTTTATCCTAAGTCAATACACCTTCGTATTCATGAAATTTTCACTCGGGCTTCAACTCTAACTCTTATGCCTTATTTTTGAACATTAGATTTTTCAATATTTACATGGGTTTTCTTTTTGGATCACAAAGTGAAGCTTTTTCGTATTTTCATATTTTTAGAAAAAGTGTTGAGAATGAAAAATATTTTTTCGATTTTACGCATTAGAAGTGATAGAGTTGGTGAGTTTATCAACCATTCCTTTATCACTAATTTTTAAAAAAAAATCAAATATGAACTATCAAGTCGTAGAACTCCACAACAAAATAGAGTCGTTGAAAGGAAGAATCGCACTCTTCAAGAGATGGTTAGGATCATGATTAGTGAATACGGACTCCCTCAATATCTATGGTCGAGGTCGTGAATACTTCATGTTACATTGGGAATAGGATTTAGTCTTACAAAAATTCCAATAAAACTCCTTTTGAGAATTACTATTTAAGAAAATCAAATGTTTCAATTTTAAAGTTTTTGGATGTAAATATTTTGTTTTGAATACAAAAAGAAATTTAAGAAAGTTTAATCAAAAATATTTTGAAGTTATTTTTTTTTTGGATATTCAAATACAAGTAAGGCTTATAGAGTCTTCAATATGTCAACTTTGACTAATGAAGAGTCTATGCATGTAAAATTTGAGAAATTTAACTCTTATAAAGAATGTTATAGAGATTGATTCCTTATATGAAAACTTTGGGAAGATTTTTATGAAAGACTCGTCGGTGCAAGAAGAAGATGACAAGCCAAATAACAATGCAAATGGTGAAGTCTAAGATGGTGAAGTGGAGCCAACTCAGTCACTTTCAAAAGATTGGAGATACGCTACAAGTCATTCCAAAGATCTCATCTTAGGTGATGTATCAAATGTGATAACTATTATATCCAAATTTCAAGATATTTGTGACCATTTTGTAGTTATACGACACATAGAGCACAAGAACATCCTCGAGGCCGAGGGTGACTCGTATTGGTTACTTGCAATTCAAGAAGAGCTCAATCAATTTGAGCTTAATCACGTTTGGCATCTTATTCCTAGGCCCCATGATAGACCAACCATTGGCACTAAATTGGTCTTTAGAAACAAGATGGATGAGTCGGATGGTGTAATTAGGGGGCTAGTGGCCCAAGGTTACACCCAAATCGAATGTATCGATTTTACCCTTGCTTTTGCCTCATTTACAAACTTTTTTAAATGAATATTAAAAGTGTATTTTTAAATGGTTTTATTGAGGAAGACATATATATTGAACAACCCCAGGTTTATTAATCTTACACATCCGGATTTTGTTTTTAGATTTTGAAAAAGCTTCATATGGATTGAAACAAACTCCAAGAGCTTGGTATGAAAGACTTAGTAGTTTTCTTATTGATAAGGATTTTATTAATGGTATAGTAGTATCACTTTGTTTATTAAGCATGTTAATGATAATATTTTAATTATTCAAATTTATGTTGATGACATTATTTTCGACTCTACTAATGAAAAACTATGCAAGAATTTTAAGTTGTATATGAAGGAGACTTTTAAATGAGCATGATGGGAGAGCTCAACTATTTTCTTGGACCCTAAATCAAGCAAAAGAGTGATGAAATCTTCATTGATCAAGCCAAGTATACAAGAGAACTAATCAAAAAATTTGGGCTAGAAGATGCAAAGACTAACAAAACTCCAATGGATACCACATCTAAACTTGACAAGAATGAATAAGGTAAAAAAGTTGACATTAAAGTTTACCATATCATGATTGGTAGTTTACTTTACTTGACGACAAGTAGGTTGGACATTATATTTAGTGTTTGTATATGTACTAGATTACAATGTTGTCCTCAAGAATCTCATTAGATTGCAGTAAAATGCATTATTAAATATCTTAAGGGCACCACTAGAATGGGCTTGTGGTATCCGAAGAGCTGACAATTTTCTATGACGTGTTATTCGGATGCAGATTATACCAGTTGTAGTTGGATAGGAAGAGCACTAGTGGAACTGGTTCTAAAAAAATTGCATTGTTTCATGATCTTTCAAGAAATAAAATTTCGTGGCTCTCTTAACCATCAAGACGGAGTTTGTTGCGGCTGAGGCTTATTGTGCACAAGTCTTTTGGATGATACATACTCTTCTTGATTATGATTTGCATTATGATCATATTAAAATATTTTATGATAATACTAGTACTATTCATATGAGCAAAAATGTAAATTGACAAAGTAGGACCAAGCATATAGAGATTCGATATCACTTTCTTAGAGATCATTATGAGAAAGTCGATATTGAAATTGATTATGTTTTTATCAATTTTCAATTGGTCAATATTTTTACAAAATCACTTGATTATAATAGATTTTCTTTCATTTGTGGTGAATAAAATGTTTGTATGAAGGAATCATAAGCTTATTATTTTAAAATTTTCAATTCGATATTTCTTTTACTTGTTTATTAATTGGTTTAAAACCTCAAATATTTTCATATGTTTTTTAGCTAATATCCAAGTTTACATGCCTTTCAATATGTATTCATGTTTCAATTATTTTTAAATTAGTATCATGGTTTTCATTATTTGCTCGTTTTTTATGTATGAAAAAAAGGGGAGAAGAATTGTTGAGTTATTTTATTTTAAATGATCTTAAATCCATTTACCCATGTTTCATACAATAGTTAGTTAAGTATTTTTTAGTTTATTGCATATTTTGTTAGTGGAAGAAGGCATAGGTGGATGGATGGCTATTTATGCATATTGCTCTAAATTGTTAATATATATATATATATATATATATATATATATATATATATATATATATATATATTTATTTATTTATTTATTTATATATATATGCATAATGAAAAAATCTTTTAGTGATATTGAACTTGATTTCAAATAAGCATAATTTGAGGAGGAGTTTTTTAGGATCTTCAAATTATTTTTATAAATAACTCATATGTTTTATTATCATAAAAAACGGGGAGATTGCTAGCCCAAGACTACAATCACACTAGTTTCTTGTTTTGATGATTACAAAACTTATGTAATTATGAGATACTAATCAAGCCCAGGTGTGTTTAAGTTTTTCAGAGTTCAAGAGATTTAGTTTCATTCTTCCTTAAAAGAAAGATATTGAAGTGCCCAAGTTGACTCAAGTATGGCGCGTGGATTATGGAGATGCCCACTTGAAGGAGACTTGAAGATTGAGTAACCTGTGTAAGAACTTAAAATATTTAAGTGTAGGGTGTTGAATTAATGCTCAAGAATACACACACACAAAAGATGTTTATCTAATTTTTGGTTTTTAAACATGTTTCTCAAAATATTTGTTGATACATGTTTCTCAAAATATTTTCTTAAATTTTTATATGATACATGTTTCTCAAAATATTTTCTTAAATTTTTATAACCATTTATATACATGTATCTCATAGCCTATATGTTGCTAAAACTATTGTTATACATATATAATTTATTAAAAATGAGTTCAATTTCAAAAATAGATTTTATACAGGTTTTCAGGCTTGGTCGTTCGACCACCCGGTCGATCGCCCTTGCGCGCAGTGCACACTATACTGTGCCTAGTCGACCGAATGTGCGTATAAGATCGAGTCGATCGCTCGATCGACTACAGACCAACTCTCTGTTCGGCACTTCGGTCGATTGACCAGTCAACCGTCCCAATGTCAGAGCTCTCTGTTTGTGGCTCGATCGATCGGTCAGTCGACTAACTAGCAACGGCTATTTTTTCTAGCCATTGGCAGTTGACTGCCCGGTCGATCGGCAACTCTGCAAAAGCTACAGTAATGGCTATATTTAGTATTTGAAATAATTTTTGACTTTTCAACAGGTATTTTTACAGTTTTTGGGTCTGATCACCCACCTAATAACCCCCAATCCCTTTAATAACTTTTATCACTTGCCTATATATATATATGGGTCAATTTAGAGACAACAAGAATATTAAAAAAAATCAAGTTTTTATTTAAGAGAAAAGTTTAAAAATTTTCTACTTTTCAAATTTCAAGAGCTCTCAATTCCAAATCAATTTCTACAAGTTTTAAGCTCTCAAATTCATTCTTTTAAATTGAAATTTCTCTCACACAAACTTCTTGAGATTTATTTCTCCATTCTATACTCTATAAAGTTGTAAAGAGAGGGTTTGTGATTTTTGTGGTCCACCAAGATTTTGTAAACATTTTTGGCTTTGTGTTACCTCTTGTGCAGAGCATTAAAGGTTAGAGTTGTGCACTCTGGGTCTCGTGTAGACCATTTTAATTCCTTTCTGGTGATCATTGGTAGATAGTGAAAATCCTTCACGCGTGAAGGCGGGAAAGCAGAGAGAGTTGCTCGAATCTCGAAACAAATTTCTTGCATTTGCGATTGCCATTTCTCTAACTCTCACTCTTTATCTATTACTTACACCTGTATTGCTTTCATTGCACTTCCGTCTACTTGTTATATATTGCTTGTATCATTCATACTTGTCAGTTTTTCTCATTCAAGTAAGACGGCAATTGTGCATCTCAACTCTTAATTTAGAGAAATTTATAGGAGAAGTATAGAGCCCTTAATTGAGAATCCGCTTCATTTCTTGCTTTTAAGTTGTCCATTTCATTATTCATTTAAATTGTTGTGTTTTCTTAATTGATTAGCATATCTCCTATTCACGCCCTCTAGGTGAACTTTCAGGCCAATGATAAGCATCTCACCAAGGTAAATCTGGAAATACAACTCGATGATTGTGTCTTAACCATTCATGAGCTTGCTAGTGCTTTTGAAGAATTGCAAGAACGATATTAGATTTCAAAATTTCAAAATAAGAAATTAGGAAAAGAAAATAATTTTTGAAAAATAAATTAGATATTATTTTAAAGAAAAAGAGGATTTATCGATTTATTTTGAAAAAGTGAAAAAGGATTTTATTTCGCATAAACTTGTTTGCAATGGTAAAAGTTCAAAAATTACTTTTGACAAAAATGAATTTGATTGCATGAAAAGAAAATGAATGTTTTGGATGATACTTTAAAGAAATGTGCTTTTAATTTTAACAAAGTTAGTTTTTTATTTGCTCAGAGAAAAACTCAAGGAAACATTCACCACAAGCACAAAACATAAAGCATGCACACAAAACACACACACCCCCCCCACCCACCCACCATGCTTACTTGTATGGTAAGGTGTATTCATGTATACATTGTAGTTGTAAGGGGCACCTTGCACAATTTTACTATAATAGATTAGATTTAAATAATAATAATATTTGGAGACACAAGGATGTTAACCCCCAAAGACCCAAAAAGATATAGGTACCAAAGAACACACCAATTTTACATGATATAGATGTGTCCTCCTCCAAAACTTAGGGGAAGGTGGTGCCTTGATAGTGGGCGCATTTGCTACTTAAAGGTTGCATCTCTATCGAGGAGATAAGGTAGAGACACCACTTTTGTGGAAGTGGAGATTGCTATAAAATCGAATTGATAACATCTTCATCCACTGAAGATTTTTTTGGGTCCATATATCATGATGATAGTCTATACTTTTCATATGATTCTATTGCTTGACTATTATTTATGCATACATGCTAGTTTAAATAAACATATTAATCATTGTCTATTAAGCACAAAAATTCTAAAACTCAATTGAGCATCTCAACTCGTAATTTAGAAGAACTATGAGGAGAAGTTAAAGTAGTCAAGAGTATACAGCTTCATTTCTTGAAATTTTTGCTTAATACATGTTTTTAAATAGATGATTTAATATGTGTAATTATCTTGAATTTATATGATTTATGCCAATATTTTATATGTCAACGAAGAATATGTTTTGATTGATAGTTTATGATGAATTTGTTAGAAATTGAATCTTTAAAAATGTTGTTTGATTTGTTTAAATTTTTTTTTACAAAATCATTTGACATGAATGGTCATTCGGTTTAACAAATATGCTCAGGAAAATAATTTTTCTTATGAAAATTTTATGGTATATGTAAAAAATGATTTATTACATGATTGTTTAGTTTTATAATTTATTTAAAGAGTTATTTATAAAAAATCAAAGTATTTTAAAATGTAAAATAAAATCTTTTAATTTTTTGGGTTGTCGTGGTCGACGAGGAGTCTGAGAGACTCAGAACTCTCTGTAACCCAAAGTCAGTCGACCGACTGGTCGACAGATGTCTTTACAGGGGTTTTGTTTCTCTTAGTCGATCAATCGCCCAGTTGACCGCAGTGTCTGCAAAAGTAGCAGATGCGTAGGTCGGTCGATCGCCCAGTCAACCAACGTCAGTTTTAGCCTATATTAATTGTTTTCAAAACCCTAGATTCCGAGTTCCTCTTCTATTTTCCTCTTGTTGTTTATTCCCCTCCTCAACCCACTCTTCAATTTTTTTTTCAAAATTCGGCCATAAAACCTCAAAACTTCTCTACCTTCTTTTGGATTCTTCATTTTTTTGTGGAGCTCTTCTTCAATTTGTGATGAAATTTCTCAATCTCACTGTTTTTCAGTTCTTTCATTTCCAAATTAATTCTTTCATTTTTGACTTGTTTTTTGCTTCATTAATCATGTCTTTTAAGAGGCCTAGATCCGATAGACATGACAAATTCAAGAAATCTGATCCTACAACCAAACTCTCTAATCTTGATCCATTTGTTTCTGAGATTGCTAATTATAAACACACTATACTTTGTAAAAAGCAGATTATATCTGATAGGTCTATTGTTCGCAATGATTTTGTGCATCTCAATCTTGTCCAAATTCTCAGAGCTATCCATCTTGAGTACTTTGTCTTTATCAAAAAACAAGTCTACCCTAAACTTGTAGCCTTGTTTTATTCAATCTTGTCCTTTAAAGACAATGTGCTTTATTGTAGGGTCGGATGTCATGAGATGAAAATTCTCATAGAAGTTTTTGCCTGTGTCCTCCATCTCTCATGCGAGGGTGCTAACATCTTTGACTATGATTTAGAAGATTATGAATATCCTGAAAATGAATCTCCTTACACTGCATCCATTTTCTTCATAATGATGATAACCCTGCCTTAGTTGAGAATGAAGAAATGAATACTCTCACTGCTCAAGTTCTCATCAAAATCACTTTCCACAACATCCTTCCCAAATCAGGTGAATACAATCACGATAGGGTTGTGCTTCTTCTGAAAGACATTAGAGTAAACATCCCCAAGCTCGTTATCTATTTTATGATGTCTAAGAACCTCCTCATTCCAATTAGGAATCTTCCTTTTCGGATGATGATTACTCATCTCTTTAGATACTTCAAGATTCATATTTCTTCTGAGACTGCTTTTGCTCCTTCAGTTAACATTGATCATACCCTTCCCAAAGGATGCAAGTAGAAGCTTGAGAGTGTGACCATGTCCCTCAGCAGCAACCTCCTCCACAATTCGACTCTGGCTAATCTTCCTCATCTATGCAAACTTTGATGGATAAGATGAATTCTCTTGAGCTTAGTTCCTCCTCCTCCTCCTAGAAAATTCTTACTAACCAAGTAGAATTTCGGAATGACATTTCTAATATGTGCTAAGCACTTGATACCTTCAAGAGTGCAATGATTTTTTCTATTCTAAGGACGAGTGGCCTCTTCCGATGCCCTATGGCTATTCTCGGTCTCTTCCATCACAGGCCTTCCTTTTGATCCTTGGATTGCACTTACTGAGTCGATAGGTGAATATCGACTAGTCATCGATCCTTCAGACGATCCTCTTTACGTACCCAACTCGAATTTCATCGAGGACCAGGAGTGATCCCACCTTTTTGATGTTGACAAAAAGGGGGAGAAGTATTTGGAGTTGGAGACCTTGGAAGATCGTAGGAGTTATTTATCTTTTATCTAGTTTATGTACTTTTGTTTCAAAAACATAAGAATTTGGAGTTGGAGACATCGGGAGATCCTAGGAGTTTTTTATCTTTTATCATTTTTTGTACTTTTGTTTCAAAACACTTGGTATGTATAATCTGGTTTAACTCTGTGACTTTGGATGATGGTTTGTAACATACTCCATGACTTTGTTTGTCGATTATAGTGTGTGTAATTTCCTTATTTTGTTTTAATATACCTCTTTGTGTTTACATGTTTTGGAGGTGGATGGATTGGTTGGTTGGAGGCTATTTATGCATACTACTCTTTATTGCTTATTTACTTGTATGCATCTTAGAGCGCAAATTGATATATCTCTATATATTGCAAATGGAATACATTGATACATCTTTATGCATATCCTCAGGGGAGCTTTATAAGAAACTCTCTCCTTTGTTTATTTTTTGAATAACTCCATGAGTTTTGTCATCATCAAAAAAGGAGAGCTTGTTGACCCAAGGTCAACCACTCTAGTTTTGACGGTGACTATCTCATGTAGTTTTTATAGTAACGCTTTTATAATTTTTTAAGTTACAAGTTAATAAGATCATAATTTGTTTGTATAACTTCAACCAAAAGCTCAAAGTCAAGTAAGGAGCTATCACGTGTTGATTTAAGAGCTCAAGCACAAAGAATGCACCATATATTCAAGAGGGAGTCAAGCTCGAGGAATCAAGTTTGAATGTGTTAAAGCATCTCAAAGAATAAAAGAATTTATATACGTAAGATTTAGTTTTGTTAAAATCTTATTTAGATTTTGGAAGGCTCATAGATACACACCCAAAAAATTTGATCTCAAATTTTTCTTGCAAAAGATCAAAAGATTTTTCGTTTTGAATTTCATTTTTGAAGTTCATTTTTGTGAAAGCCAATCTTGAAAATATTTATTTCAAAAATCCCTTTGCTATTGCAAAAGAAGTTTCAAGAGTTTACAAGTCATGTCGATTCTTGATCACATGAACTTTGTCTATAAACTTATTTTTGTAAGATTTAACAAAGTGTTTTTTAAAAAAATTCAAAAAAGCTTTTATATATAAAATATATTGAAAATTTGGTTGCGTCAGTCGACCACACGGTCGACCGCCAGGAAAGCTTGATCTGCCAGTCGACCGGATATGCACAGGCTTGTGCATGTATCCAAGTTGTGCATGTCAGTCGATTGACCGATCGACTGCCAGCAGAGCTTGCTCTGTTTGTCGACCGGATACGTACAGGCTTGTGCATGTATCTAAGTTGTACATGGTTGTCGACCGACCGGTCGATCGCATATTTTTGCAGGACTTTCTGTTTGTCGATGTCACGCCCTACTTCCCAAAATATGGAGTACGGGGACGTGACGATGGCTAGCAGATACTCATGAAGAGTGAAATCTCTTCCATGAGTACCTTAGGCTATCAACAATGAGCAGGATAGCACACATATATGCATTTATAACCAAAAGCAGTCACAAAATCACATATATGGAATACTAAAATAGAAACACTATCATCCACCATATCTGAATAAGACAAATCAAGAAAAGAAACTGAACTCACCGAAGAACAACTGAAACTGAATATATTCTATGATCAGCTCTCTAAACAGGCTTTCTGAATCTAGATACTGAAAAATAATAAAATTTGTCAGAAGCAGTCTAGCAAAATTACATGAAGAGAAAAGAACAATAGAAGAGAGAATATGAAATGCAGTAACAGTACAAGTAGGGTATTGAAATAAGAGCAATATGATTAGCAGTATCGAGAACTAAAAGTATTAATAATAACAGAAAAATCGAGATGATAGATCATATACAAGAACACTGTGCATGCATAGTGTGACATATATATAATGAACATGAGATGTCCTGAACGAGTAACTATCGTGTAGCATAATCACAAGATCACAAAAGCACAAGATCATAAGTTAAAATCTCGTGGTTAGTCCAGGAATATCATGAAATCAAGATAATGCATGTCACATGAGTCTCAAGTGTCAGTATCATGAAAATATAAGTCAGGTACTGGATCACTGATGACAATGCAGGATATAATGCACATGTATATGTCTAGTATTTTATTAACCTTATATTAATACAACTATCATGTGCTCCATCCCACAGGACAACTGCATATCAAATAAGTGATGCGTTAGTGAATCCTGATAGCAGAAAGAAGCAGTTCACTGTACTCAGGTATCATGTAACATGTAATAACTGGTGCGTACATAAATAATAAGATCATGTGTGGCATTCAAACCCACAAGAGGTCGCCCTTCCAAGCACACCTCCCTGATCCCCTGCTACCAGTCTCCCCCAGTATCCATGCTTGTTAAATTCATTAATCTATGCGAGTGCAAGATAGTGTGTGACTCAATGTACATTACCCAGAATCGGTATCAAGAATATCAGTCACATATAGTGAATATAATGTGTATCAAGATTACGGGACAATGTAACGGTGGCAATATCAAGTGACAAATGTAAAGTAGCGCAAATAGTGTCAGTGTCATATAATCCAAAGGTCAAAGTAAATTGGCGATGATCATATGTCCATAATCCAATAAAATATTCTCAAATAATTCTTCAAACTATAAAGGTTGTTTTTCTCAATTAATTTCTAGTAATATCAGGATCGCAATATCAGTCGATATATAATCTTTATCCATCAATCAGTACTGGTTCTCGTGTCAGGATCCATCACATACAAACAAAATCATGTCAATTTTAGTTGGATGCATGCCTGTATAATGATGAGATGCAAACATGATATGTGAAATAATATATCGTGATCATGTAATGAAACGATGATGATATAGAGAATTAATGGTAAATGGATAATACCATAATCAACAGTACCATCGGAACAATGCAATGCGAACATAATAGTACTCGTGATTACAGGACATTATCGATAATCAGAAACTCGATGATATAGAAGAATTAATAGATAATGGATAATATTAAATTCAACAGGAAAATCAAGGAGAAGAGATTGTGTACACTTGCATGAAATGATGTGATTTTTGGTCTGAATAACTATCTACACTAGATGAACAAGTACGAGTCTCTGGATCATCCCATAGGTTTTTCTTTAAATCACCAGTGTATCGGGTCCACAATGAGCACAAACCGAATCTCCTATTACCGAGTTTGGATCGCATGAATGGGTCCAAAACTGCTGCAACACGCAACCATAGACACAACACACAAACTTACATGCGAAACACGCAATCATCCACACAAACACAGACAAAAAGGGAGTGTAAAAGAGACTCACGCATTGTTAGGTGGAAAACATGGTCATCGACGGTGGCCCGCGGAGGAGGCGGAGAAGCCACGACGGATGAGAGAGCCGCGCGACCTCGAAGACGGAGACCGGAGGGCGTGGTGGAGCTCACTAGAGGTCGTCAGAGATGAAAGATGGCCACGGTCATGGACACCTACGTGACACGAGAAAGAGGGGAAGAGACATATATGCACTCACCTATACACCATGCATAAATATATTTATAAACACATGTTAATTAAATCACGTCCCAAGCATGCATACACACGCCATTTAAATGCCACAAAATTATACACACTATATACATATCCACACCTGCACGCATTTACCAACGCGCACACCCACGCGCGCGCACATTGCATGAGGAGAACATGGACATAACATAAAAAATCTTCATATATATAATTACCCAATAAACACACAACATCCCATACCATTAAAAACACACACACACACACACACAGAGAGAGAGAATGAAACGACTCACGCAAGGGGAAGAGGCGACCGTGAAGTTGCTCGCCGGTGGAGGCAGATGCTGCGGAGGATGTCGGTGACTTTGAGGGATTGTCGGGGTCACCATGGTTGAGTCGTTGGTTTCAGTGCGTCAGCGGAGGAGAGCACGGCCATGGTGCTCGGTGAGTGATAGAGAAGATGGTCGCGAGAGGGTGTCGCGCGCTGGAGGGGTGCGGTAGCAAGGGCTCCTGCCATGGGTCATTGTGCGCTTGCCAAAGAAGGCTGTCGTAGTCAGGGAGAGGGGTGCAGCCCAAGGGTGTTGCCGGGCGGTCTAGGGGAGCTCACGACCATGGTGTCGGGGAGAAAGAAAAGAGATAGTGAGTGTGTGTGTGTGTGTGAGAGAGAGAGAGAGAGAGAGAGAGAGAGAGAGGAATTAACATATAAGACGGGGAGAGTGTGCGCGCGGGTGAATGGGTGAGAGAAAGAGGATAGGTGGAGGACTTAGGGGACGTGAGAGAAAGAGGAGGGCAGCTGGAGAACATGGTAAAAAAATGGAGAAAGGTGGAAGACGTGGTGAAAATGTTGGGAAATCCAATGGTTAAATAATTCATGTGTGTTTTCCTATGTACATGCCAATGTCGCATAGCGGTGGAGGTTTAGGAGCTAGGGAGCGGGGATCTGGTTCAAAACTTGCTATCATATGTAAATAATGGGTTTTAAATAATGTGTTTTGTTTCATTTTGTTAGGAAGACTATTAATGATGGTTAAAAATTAATGGTTACCTTTTTGTTCTAAGAAACATGAAGGCGTCATGATTGATGGCTAAATGCCTTGATGATGGGTCACAGTTTAGAAACTGTAGACTCAAATATAAAATATTTTCTTTTTTATATTTTTATTTAATTGCATTTTTTAAAATCAACATTTAATTATTAGTTTATTAGCTTAAACTCCCATTAATTCAGAAAAATTCTCAAAATTGAAAATGTCATCCTATACATTGTTATAAAGTCGAATCTCTGAAATTAATCTCTAATTGTTAATTAAAAATCTCAGAGTCATTCTATGACATCGGTCGATTCCGAATTGAGATTTTTCTCCAATAATTCCCAAAAAATTTCAAACAGTCAAAATATTAGAAAATAATATCTTGATCTGCAGTGGCATCAATCCAACTACCAGGATGGTAAAATTGGGTATTAAATACTAGTATTGATACACGTACATATGAAATTGGGGGTTATAATCCTACCCACCTTATAAAATGAATTTCGTCCTCGAAATTCAGCAAGGTTAAAAGATAGCGTCGACATATGAATCAAAGCAGCATCTGTGAGGGATAGAATTGTCTCAGATCTATAGTTGTGTCAATATGCTATAATCTAATACTAAATCAACCACGAGTCATGATTCAACATATTCATCTGCCAAGAGTATCAAATTAACTTTCAAAAGTTCGTAATCGGCTACTCTTAATGTTACTCTGGTCTTCTGATCCACTATAGTCATTTTAATTTGATAAGATTACTCTCATAATTATAGATCAAATCCTTAAGATCTATATGTAACCATACTCTACTGATACTCTCTCCAATAAGGACCACACAAAGGATACTAACTGAATCCTCTACACAAGAGGAGGCACAAAGTCGATGGACAAAGCAATCACCTCTACCATAAGAGGAAGGCACAAAGCACAAAGCAAAAGAGAATAGTTACAATACTTGATGATCACAAAGATCAAAAACAACACCTCTTACAATATAAGGTCTTAGAGGATAGATTTTGTAATGAATAGCTCAAGCTTGTGAGAAAACAAAAATTTTGAAAAAGAAGCATAAAAGAAAACACTTAGGAAAACTTTTTGAATGATATAGAGATTGAAAAATTGAAACTTGGATTTCAAAAATTTGTTTTCTTTGATCTTCCAAAAACTTTGAAACAAATGAGAAGATGTAGATTTTGAGGCCCAAAAACTTGTTTCGAAACTCAGTTGAATGTAGGAAAAATAGCTCTTGAAAATCGTCTTGAAAACACACCCAAAACCCCATATTTATAGGCCAAGAAAAACTAGCCGTTAGAGTTCAAAAAGGTGCCAGAAATGGTTTGTCAATCGACCGCCCAACAACTATATTTTTAGCCATTGGGGATTGTCGGTCGACTGCCCGATTGACCGAGCAAAACCCAAGAGCTTTGCAGTATCAGTCGGTCGATTGGTCAGTCGGCCGAGCACTACTGCGGTCGATCACCCAGTTGACCGAGCTCTGATTCCTTCGGCTTGTGCATGTCTGCGCACGTTGGTCGACCATGTGATCGACCGACAGTAGCACAAAATCAATAACAAAGGGATTTTTAAATGACATTTTGAAACACATTTAAATTTCAATAAATCCAAATAAATTCAACAAAAATAAGTTCATATAAATACAATGTATAACAAATATGTGCGATCAAAAATCAACACATATTACAAACATGTGAACTATTTTTGAGACATGAAAATTTAAGCTTAAAACAAAACTGTATTTTTGAAAATCGAAACTTCTAAATGGAAATCTGATTTTTTTAAAACTTGTATAAATACAAAACAAGTTATTGAAACACATTTGAAGCACAATGTGTACGAATAGAATCCAATACATATAATAAATGATATAAACTAATTTTTGATAATAAGCATCAAAATAAGTTTTGGTAGTTACAAAACTTAAACACTGAACTAAATTCACCAAAATAACTTACTTAAAATTTATAAAGCAACAATGTATATGGATGAAATTCAATACATGTATAAACCAATATAAACTTGTTTTGATGAAATCTATTCATGAATTTAAAAAACGTATACTTGATAAACTGAAACTTAAAGCACACAGAAATAAGTTTCTATAAACAATTGAAGCTCTAATATGTGTGGATGAGATCCAACCCATATTCCAAACTATAGAACTTATTCTATTGAGATGAAAATCGTATAAACATAAACTTGTGAAACCAAAACCGTTAAACCGAAAACAAAAACTATTGATCTTAAAAAACAATATTTAAACTTTGTGTGTGTGTGAGAGCTTGAGCAATCAAAACTAATCTATTCTTTATAAGAGATCTAAACTCACGAACTCTATACACAAGTCTTCTTGTGGGTCTTCTTCTCCAAGTAGACTTAATTCAAACTTGATTCTCTGAGTTAGACTCCTTTTTGAATATTAAATATGTTCTATAAGCTTGACCTCTTGAGTCACCATGTGTTAGCTTTAAAAAAGCTAAACACCAAGTAAAATCTTGCTCAATATCTCAAACTTAAACAAAATAAAATCATTAGTACTATAACTATATGCGTTAGTCATCATCAAAACTTGAGTGATGGGCTTTGGGCTAACAATAATTGCATAGCTTTTGAAATGCACTCTTAATTTTGTGCCCAACTTGATATATCCTTTATGTACTCAATTCTAATTTAGTTATATGTGTTTATCCTAGTTTTAATGATTCTTGCAATTATTACATGTATTCTTTTTGAAATTCACTTGTTTTAATTGATATAGTTTTGAATCAAAGTCAAATTATTTTTCAATTAGTATTTCATTATTTTTCACGTGATAGTATTTTCAAATTATTTTTAACTATTTTCAAATAGTCATTTTTGAAAATATCTACCTCTGTGGGTAGTTAGTTGGGCGATCATGCATTATACGATATATTTGATTATTTCTTTTATGTATGCATGTTAGGTTCGTGATAGAAATGAGATAAACACATAATATATATATATATATATATATATATATATATATATATATGTATGTATGTATGTATGTATGTATGTATGTATGTATGTATGTATGTATGTATATGTATATGTATATGTACAATTCATGTGTACTCATTCATGTTTGTTTATATATATATATATATATATATATATATATATATATATATATATATATATATATATATATATATATATATATATATGATTTAATTTTTTGTGCATATTTTTAGCACAATTGATTCTTGCTAAGTTTGATTTTGGTTCAATATAGTGATTGATATTTCTTTTACAAGCTTATGTATTTGTTGTGTTCATATTTCAAAAAAGAGAGAAAATTCTTTGATTTGATTTTAATTCCTTTCCTTTTTGATCTAAGAAAGAAAATGATTTTTTTGGCAACTATGTTCATACTTTCAATTGGTATCAATTATTGTAATTAGTATCTATCTTGTTTTGTTAATTGGTATCTTCATTTAAATTTGTTTCAAATTTATTTCTTGATTAATTTTAATCGGTATCATGATTGGTATCTTTTTTCAAATTGTTTTAACTACAATTAGTAGATTTGTTTTTCAAAATTGATATTCAATGGAGAAATTTTTCTTTCAATTAGTATTTGCTGTGGAAAATTTCTTAACAAATTAATTCACTTACTGAAATAATGGAGTGAGTATAATCAAATCATAGAAAAACCAACACAAATACAGAGAATTATGTGAAAACTCAAATAGGAGAAAACCACAGAGAGAGAGAAATTCCACTATGTCAATGGCGGTTGGGGTACCCTGGTGAGCTAAGATTTCTGGATTCGCTTCTCAGAAGCAAACTAATTGTAGAATGC
>JAVJIF010003458.1:0-7500 GCA_038442645.1 Agave tequilana | reverse complement strand
AAAATTTGCTAGAAAAGTACAAAGTATTGAAAAAAGAAAAGTCATAAATAAATGAAAAAAATAAGGATTTGTTTTCAAAACGTAATATGATTTTACAAGAGAGGGTTGAGATGTCAAGTGAAAGAGACTCCTTGAAAGCCTAACTTGACCTTGCTTTAAAGGAAAATGAAGTTTTGAAAAATAAAAATGATTGTGATGATGTTTTGAAAAAAATGAGATTTTATCTTCAAAACTTAAATTGTTTTTAAAAGAGAAAGATTCTTTGAAAATAAAATTGCTTTAATTTCAAAAGAACTAGCTTTAGTTTCAAAGAAAAATATTTCTTTGAAATTGATTTTGATTCCCATGTTTGTCATGCTACTATAAATTCATCTTCTATTAACAAATATGTCGCATGCTCTACTTCTTCTAATATTGAAAATGATATATGTACGTTAAGAAGAGTGTAGATTGTTTGAGCTCCACTTTGAGCCAATGTGCTATGCATCACAAGAAAGTGGAATCTATATTTCGCAAGAAACATGCACCACATATACATTCACACAAACCACGACATACACATACTTCTCATGTTCACACACATGACACTATGTATGCTCATGTGTACACTTGTACACATTGTGGACGTACGGGCCATCTTGTAAAATTTTGTTATGATAAAATAAATATTTCAAATTTTATAAATAAATTTGTTTGGACTAGGAAAGGTTCTAACCCCATAGACCCAATAAGGTGTGGGTACCAAAATTCACCCTTATTGTATTTGATGTAGGTGTGGGCTCTCACTTGACGTGAGGGTATTGGTGCCTTGATGGTGGATGCGTTTAAGCTTGATGGATACTACATTAGATGCATCACCTTCAAGGATGTTTGGTGGGAGGACCACCATGATTTGGAGACCAAGATATTAGCCCTATTGGTTTTGGTAACTATCTCTAAATCCTTATTTATGTTTACATGCTCTCATTGATTGACTTTAGCATGTTTTAGTTTTTCATGTTCATTATGTTTGTTCATGGTTTGCACTTCATACTTTTGATTACTTATTTAGATAAAATTTTTATTAAAACTTGTGTTTATACTTATACAACTAATAAGTCACATTTGTTTATCATATGTTTGCACTTTATTGCTCATTTGTACCCATTAGATGTACTTGTATAACATAGTTTTGATGATTCTTGCATCTTTACTTGTTTTCCCTATTTTTGTACATGTTTTCATAAAAATATATTTATCTTCATGTATATATTAATTTTGTCAAAAACTATTGGATATACATGTCTATCCTAGAGTTACTTGCTTTTCATACAAATTTTTTTTGACTCATGTATGTTTGGCATATGTATGTATTTTAGTTTCAACAAAGCTACATATACCTTGAAGCGTATTTAGTTTTGATGATTTCTTAATTTGATAAAAGAAAATTTATATGAGCTTCAATGTCTTATTCCATGATTTTATTAATTACATGACTCTTACACTCTATGTTTACTGTTTACTCATGATTTTTTGTTTCAAGAGAATATTTGTGCTTTATTGCTATTTGAGTGTCAATAATCGTGTGATTTTCATATTTTCATGGGATATATGACTTGTTTTCATTTTTGAAGGATTTAATACTAGTTTTTCAAAATTATCTTTAAACTAGTCTTTATTCTTCAATTGGTAGAATTTTCAAATTATGCTAAAAATATTTTCAAATCATGATTTTTAAAAACCTACCATCCAAGGGTGGTTGGTTGGGTGACCATGCCTTGTATACTCTTATTGAATATCTTTTATCATGTGCATGAATAGGGTGGTAGGTATGAGTTATACATATGATCTTCATGAAATCTTATTTTTGTATACTTATATTTATTTCTTATATATGTATGCTTCAAATTTCAATAAGTATCAATTTCAATTAGTATTTTCATTTTCATACATACATATATATGATTTGATTGTGATTGTCTTTACATTTTTAAAGGACAAATTATGTTTATGTTAAACTTTACAAGCTTATATATTATTTTCGATTGGTATTTATTTGATATCAAAATATATTTCATGTTTCACCTTCAAATGGTATCAAAATCTATTATTGATATCTTAAAAATTATTTTTCTAAGTGGTACCAACTTTTATTTTTGTAAAACTACAATTTGATTTCATTGGTATCATAATTCATTTTTGTTGACTTCAAGAAATTTAAAACGTTTGTTTAAAAAAAAATCAAAATTTGTCTTTAAAAGTAATTTCAAAATTTATTGATATGTATTGCCTATATGCAATGGGAGCTTAACATCTCCTCTATATATAGATTCATATTGAGTGTACTTTACATATTGATAAGCTTGACCTCTCTTCTTTATGTGGTACACGTGTGTATGGGGAGCATAACATCTTCGCTTATGCATTGTATATTAGCTCAATCTGAGTTAGGGTCTAGTCATCTCTTTCTTCATGTAATGCATATATGCAGGGGGAGCTAATTTAACGTCTCTCCTCTTCATGAATGTATATCGCATATACATCTTTATTGTTTGATTGTCCTCACCCCTTTGTTGATGAATTGATAAAAAGGGGAAGAAGAATTTAGTGAGTTTATATGTGCATGTTTATTTTTCTTGTTTATGCATATATGTTTTTGTTTAGTTATGTACTTTATTGAATATCTTTATTGTTTATTGCTATGCTGAGTTAAGGGGAGCTTCTATGAAGCTTATCTTTAATCCATGCATATATAACTCTATGAGTTTTGTCATCATCAAAAGGGGGAGATTGTTGGCCCAAGGCTCATCACTCTTGTTTTGATGATGATTAACTTATGTAGTTATAGTTTACTAATGATCTTGCGTTTATATAGTTTCAGTTTTAATCATAGATATAGGGTGTCTAGCTTCATCAAAGGAGTTTTGGAGCTAACACATATAGATTCAAGAGCTCGCGCGTCAAGATCGCATCTACACTCAGTTGGAGTGAAGCTCATTGATCGTGTTTGGATCAAGTCGACTTGGAGAAGAAGTTCTATAAGAAGACTTCAGTTTATATTTAGTTTAGTTTGTAAAAGGGTAGATATATTTTTGAAGCTCAAAATTCACACACACACATAAGTTCAATACGTTTGGTTTCCAATTTAACCGGTTTTGGATTTCGAGTACACATATATCGGGTATTGGATTTTAACCAGTTTTAGTTCTGCTGATCTGCTCGACACCCTTTTATATTTCTTATCATAACTTTTTATTTTTATATTTAAATCATATGATTTAAATTGCATTTTAAAGATGACTTTCATATCTACATTGCTTATTCAATAATCATTTTTGGATCAAATGTTAAAGATGTCAAATATTTAGTTGAAGTCTGTTCTAGCTCTGAAAATAGTTTACAGTTTCTGATTTGACACCTGTCAGTATTTTATTGGTAACTTTCTACTCCAAACTGATATTGATTTGATTTAAGTTACTTTAAAAAGAAGACTTAAAGCTTTATAAATTATTACTATATACTTATTTTTTAATTAAGACGTTTTCAACCTGCAAACTGTGCTCAAAGTTGACCAACAGTCTGCCAGATTGGCAGATTGGCTAATTTTGTAGAGGCTGATTTTTAACATGTTTTTTAAACATATTTTGTTGAATTTTAAAAGTCAATTTATTTCTTTTAAACCTGGTAAAACTATTCTATTCTAAATTTATTTTTCTAAAACCTATATAAAGGGGTCACTAGGGTTGAGATTATCACAACAGCAATAACAATTCCATTAAAAATCAAAGTTTTGGGTTTCAAGAGAAGTTTTCAAGTTTCAGTTTTGCTTGTTATTATTTTCAAAAATATTCTTTAAGTTTTTGGTTCTCAAAAATCTCTCTTCTGATTTTACTCTCACTTACAATTTCTTGAGCTTCAAATTTATATTTTATTCTATAGGATTATATAAGAGAGTCTTTTAAGAGAGAATTTGTGGTCTTTTGATACTCAGAGATTGTTCTATTGTCGTTACGCTACCTCTGGATTAGAGGAGTGTATTGGGGAGTTATGTACTCTGAGTGGTTGTAATTCCTTGATGTAAGGTCCCTTAGTGGAAGATCCTATAGTGGATTGGGAAATCCTTCACAGTGGTGAAGGCAGGGACGTAGAGCAGCGGCTCGAACCTCGAAACAAATCTTCCTTTTTGCGATTGCTTTCTTGTCTCTACTTATTTGTTTTTTATTCATTCTTTATTGTAGATTTATACTCATCACAACAAGATAGCAATAAGCACCTAAAACGCTTATTTAAAGGAATTACGAGGAGAAGTTCAGAACCCTTCATGGGGAATTCGGTTTCTAGTCTTGTTTTGTTTGAGTGATCGGTTGTATCATCTCATTTTATATTGTACTGAATTTTTAATTGATTAGAAATATATGTATTCACCCCCCTCTAGGTATATTTTCATTTTTATCACACATATTTTTCCAAATAATATTTGTCAGAACTTGTTTTTGTAGAATTTATGGAGATTTATTTGATTTTAAAAAGAATTTTAAAATATAAAAGAAATTGTTTTAAGGTTCAAAAACAAGTTCAAATTTTGTAATATGCGATGATTATTTATCACACATATTTTCCGAATAACATTTGTAAAAACTTGTTTTTTTAGAGATTTATGGAGATTTATTTGATTTTTACAAAGAATTTTAAAATATAAAAGAAATTCTTTTAAGGTTTCTGCTGGTCGACCGCACACGATCGACTGAACCGCAGAGCAAAAGCTCTGCCGTTGACTGAGCAGTCGATCGGACTTGCGCAAAATGTGTGTGAGCCTTTGACTCTAAGTCTGCTTCACTGCTAGCCTTAGCCCGCAAGTAGGTTCAGGACGGTAACCGCAGCCGACCATTAGCTCTGACCTAAAACACTGCTCTGACCAGTCGATCACCCAGTAGACCGATGATAATGGCTATTTTTTAGCCTCTGCTCCGACCACCAGTCTGTCAAATTGCCAGATTTGCCTCCCAGGGGCTATTTTCTCCTCAAGTCAGTGCAGATTTGATTCCAACAGCTATTTTATGATTTTAGTTATGATTAACATGTTTAGTTATTTGAATTTACTGAGTTATGGTCTCTAACATTCTCGTATAAAAGGAATGATTAAAGAGTGTTTAAATACTAAGTTTTCCAAAGTTTTCCAGCTTCTCATTCTAAATCTCTTGTGAAAATGTTTTTCTAGTGCTATTCATTTCATATCTTTGTGAGAAAGTTTTCATGAGTTTTTCACATTCCTAATCTCTAGTTTTCTCTCACCCACACTTGATCTTTATACTCTTATATATGTTGGGTCTTGTGAGAAAGCTTGTTTATGATCAAGAGTCTTGATCACAAGTTGTTCATCTTTGTATTGAGAGTGATTAGAGGTTGCGGCCTCGAGCGAGCTTGCGGGTTTGTGTAATTATGCTCATGCGGGAATGAGTAAGGAAACTTGTAGGTGTTGCGACATTGAGTGATCTTGCAAGATCAAATTATAGAGGAAATCTTTCATTGCAGTGAAGGCTGAGGACTTAGAGCAAGTGCCTCAAAGATCGATAACAAGGCTTGCGTTTGATCTCTTTAACTCACTCTCCTCTATTAATTGCACTATTATACTTGTTGATTCATTATTCTTGTAAGATTATTTATTTGTTTGAACTCTCTTTAATAAAGTAATTATGCACCTCAACTCTTATTCCAAATTGAGGAGAAGTTAGAGCCCTTCACTGGGTATATGCCTTCATTTTTTTATTGTCGGCTTGGTTAAGTTTGATAGTTTATATTTGTCTTTATTTTAGCATTAGATTAGCATATCACCTATTCACTATTCACTGCCCTCTAGGGGATTTCAAGCAAGTGGTAGTGGAGGATGAACGGATCGATCTATGTTTTGTAAGTGGAATAGATCTTGGAAATAACTTAGGAAGAAAGGGTGCATTCAATGACTTACAAAAGCAAACATGAACGAGCCAAAACCCCTCTTCCTAACCATTTGAGTGAAGCTGTAGGGGACATATCTTGAGGGAATTGAAGATACAATGAGATTGGGACTAAAAACGTAGCATTCACGACTCATCTGCCAAAAAATCTAATTTTAGGGAATTTAGCAAGATAACGAGATCAGGACTTGGAGAGTGAACCAAATTTTAGAGACTCTAGCAGGATAAATCGAGATCAGGACAGGATAAGTTAGGATCCACTGACTCATCAGCGAAGAAATCAAAGATCCATCCGGAACAAACAGAACAACATTACAAACTCTAATGTCTCTTTAGATAGGATGGAAGATGAAGGCTTAGAAGGAGATGACAGAAACATTGTGGATAGACTGGCGATAAGAGAATTCGAGGAGACATTTTCTATCAAAAAAGACAATGAAGGCAAGGGATATCTACTCAAAATGAGAAAGGAAAGATTTGGGTCAAGCTCAAACCAATATAAAGAGGACCCTGTGTCGAGATCCCGCAACTTCACTAGATCGAGGATCAGGCTCAAACCAAGATGTAAAGAGGTATGGAGAAAAACAAGTCACATGATCGCTAAAGATCTGAGAGTGCAACAACAATGGCTCGAGAATATTGAAAGTACACCTAGAGGGGAGGTGAATGGGTTTAATGCTATCTTATAGTCAATAATGCGAAAATGTAATAATTAATAAAATGAATGGTGCAAACGATCAACTCAATTCAAGAAGTGAAGCGGAATGCCCTATGAATAGCTCTAGAACTTCTCTATATTCCACTAGATAATGAGTTGAGGTGCTCAATTGCCTTCTTGATTAAGAGAGTGAAAACTAACAAGTAAATATGATGCTAAAAATGAATAGTAAGTGAAAATGAATGTAAAAAAGTGTATGTAATGCAAGTAGAGTAGAGTAAGAGAGAAAGCAATTGCAAATACAAATATTTTGTTTCGAGGTTCGAGCACCAAGCTCAATGTCCCCGCCTTCATTGCATGAAGAATTTAACTATCACTAAGGATCTTTTCACAAAGAGCCTTCATAAAAGATTATAAATGTAAACCAAAGATCAGAGTACACAACTCTAACTCTCTTTCAATTCTGTACACAAGAGGTACATAAACCAATGAGGTTACAAGCTTTTGGTGACCACAAAGATCACAAAAAATCCCTTTTATAACTTTCTATAGTACTTGATGTGAGATGGAGCTCAAAAAGTTTGTGAAAGAGAAAATCAGTTGAGATGATTCAATTTAAAAGCTAAAAACTTGTAGAAATTGGTTTGAAATAAGAGCACTTGAAGTAAGAAAACTTGAATTTTTTTTGAATAAACTTGATTTTTTCAAATATTTTCTCAAAAAATTCTTAGTAATCGTCTACAAAATGAACCATATATATAGGCAAATGATAAAACACTATTAGAAGAGCCTATCAGGTCATTAAGGAGAGATTAGACCCAAAAAAGCAAATATATAACCGTTGGAGAAAAAGTTAAAAACCAGATTTTAAAAAATTAGTCGTTACTGTAGTTTTGATAGAACTTCTAT